>PXOD01000163.1:0-54280 GCA_003012165.1 Paramyrothecium roridum
CGGGTCGGCGCGCTGTATCATTTTAGATTCGTGGGTCGGCTTACGAGACCCTGACGAATCCACAGACTATTGCCATATTTGTACATTCACAATATTCATATGGCTTGATGTCGGGCGGCGTAAAAATCCTCCATCTCGGATGTCCGCGGGTTGCTGTGGCGCTCCACTACTCATGCACTTTGGACGCAATGGCACAAGCGGACGGGAGGGGTTGGGAAAACTCTCCAAGTGTCAAACGCATAAGATAGATGACCTGTGTGAGATGGTCTCTTAGTGAGGTCTCGATCGAACCTCAAAAATTTGTCTTGATAATTCTGCCAACTTCCGTTGCTGATAACTTAAATATTGTATCCGACACAACATAAATGAGGCACCAAAATATTCGAAACGTTCTGATACTGAGGACTTGGTTGAGGAAACCAGCAATCCTCATGTGAAAACAAGTTACCCTCTGTCCAATTCTTTGAAAAGTAGCAAGATTTCACATTCGAAAACTTGCATAAGTATGATCTAAAACAGGCAAAATAAGGTACTTCAACACATACAGGGACTGATCCTTGGCCAGGCATTTGCAAAATCTACTATCCTGGAACTGCCTCAACGTTATTCAAGATAGAATCTTCTAAGCTAGTCCAGCCTGAACGACCCAGTTCATGGAGTAACTTTCCAGCCTCATCCCGCAGTTGGACGATGTTTAACCGAGTTGACTGCAGATGTGGAGGAGGTGAGAATAAAGCGCTTTGCAGATTGCTCACCGTATGTAGTGTTCAGAGCATTGGGGGCAGCATAAATTGCAGGAGGAATGACATTGTAAGGATTTCCGTCCATGCTCGTGACTGACGCCACATATGCGACGATGCTAACTCCTGTCGATTCCAAATCGGAATGACAGACCGGACGCTTCAATTTCGACCTGCCCTTGACAGCGTCTTTCAAAGCATCTTCCACACCTAGATCAGGTACTGCCACGAGCTCAAAACGGCCCTGGCCATGTCTCGATTCATAAAGCTTTGTTACCCAGGAGTACCTCTCTATGTCCCGTACGGTGCCACGAACACGATATCCAAATTTGAGAAACTGATCAACCACGTGAGAGACTAAAAAGCCATGGCACCCGTGACAAGAACAGCGTCTCCCTGAGAGGTCGAAGAGTGCTCGCTATACGCTATGGTGGATGAAATGAGTTCTGAGTGATGCGTGGGAAATCATTTTTTGAAGATGCAAGCTGGCAATGATGTTATAAACATTGAGACTTGGCCGTACCTTGTCTATGCATAGCCCTTAGCGACGACTCAGCAGGCTTACAAGGCTAGTGAAAGCCTCAAAGATCAATGCACGCCGTGCGAATCAATCCATGTCTGAAAAGTTACTCCGAAGGTCCGTCGGTGTAGATCTTGCACGAGCCCGACGGGCGAATTGACCAAGCTTCCGGCCGGCCAAATTTGCAATGGCTAAGGACCCGCTGCCCATTACTTTCAAACACAGAGCGCTCCGTGAATAAGAGGCCACCCCATTACAGGCGCACCTCGGTTCCGGTCACCTTGTCAAAATATAATTATATCTTCAACACTACAACAATCTCGCACGTCAATTAGATATCTTGTTTATAATAACGTCCCTGCGCATATGTCCGAATAAGCGGATGTACTTGTTACGTAGAAGAAAAAACATAGCAGCTTTGTTTTCTCAGGTTTCCCTACATTAGATGTCCAGCATATAAGACTGTGGCCAACATAAAATTGCGCTTGATTACCGGCACCAGCAGTGGTAAGAAGTTCCACGACTTCAGGGTGGCTGCTCATCACTGCAGTCGATGATGCCGCAGAGGCATGATAGTTTGCTTTTCGTAGATTAAGGATACTGTAAAAAGAGTCGGTACTGCTCTGCGAGAAATCGTCAATGTCATAAATCAAAAGACGGCCGTACGACAAAGACTATCCATTTCAGTAGTATCAATACGTGAGGCCTTAAGTAAGAGTCTAAATATCAATGTGGCCTCTAATCGACAGGGACAGAAGTGATATTCGTCCATCGTTAGCCCTAACCATCAAATCTGCCCCCTGCTCTGGCAGCATCCTAACAAGCCCCACATGTGAATCTCTCGAGGCTGGAGGGAGTGCCGTCCACCCACCGTCATTTGTCACTGCAGTCTCGGCCCCTTCATCAAGAAGTAGCTCAACCACCTCAGCACATCCTTCCACAATGCTTCTAGCTTGTACATAGCGTTGAATCCAGGCCCCTTGAAGAGAAGTAGGATAACAAGCTCATTGGACCCGTTAGCATAGGCGATGCTGAGAGGTTTCCTTCCTAGGCTACTAGTTTCGTTCACCTTCCGTTTGTTGGTAAGGCTCGTTGCCGCACCCATCATCTTCATCCCCGCCTTATAAGACATTGTGCTAGTTGGTATGGTTTCGCCCTCGGCGAACTGTTGGATCTTAATTTTGACCGATGCCATCCAAATGTTCCAAGTAGGATCGTCTCTAATTAGAAAAGAAGTTCAATAAAAGCCTGATTAATTACTGGCCATAAGTTAAGTGAAGAATGACACCTCGATGCTGAACTGTTACTGCCTACTTTGACAATCAGACATTACAAAAAAGATACTTATCTAAATATATTTCGCCAATTTTGAAGGGCACCAAACAGTTAACAAATGAGACCAGCTCATGAAGGAGTAGGAGTTAAGATAGAGGAGAGCATGTCCAATGTACCAGGCACCGGCTCAAGCCATGGATATCGCAGACCCTGCATGTAGTAAATATCGACCAACCACTCATCGCCATCCTGTGTCATTGTAAGCTTGATGGGATCGTCACCGTCTTCTCCCGCCGAATTTATAGCGACAGCCAGCGCCTTTAAATCAAACGCTTTCCCCCCAATTGCGGTGATGATTTGCCTTGGTGCGAGTTTAGCAATATCAGCCGGGCTGCCGCGACGCACATCCTCCAAGTGACCGCTGCTGGCAACCTTAACTCCCACAGAGTTCCAGATTGAGTCCCTGAGGGATTCCTCGCTGTCTTTACCTCCTTGTGACTCCCGCTTATAGGAAAATCGATACCCAGAGCGCTCAATAGCCTCAATATTAACATCTGGTGAAGGATTCAAAACTTTCTCTTCAAAAAAAGCACCCCAATCATGAGGAGTAATAGTGGTGAGTTGAGAAAGTATTTCGTCGAGGGTATAGGGCACAACTTTGGGAACTGTGCCAGGACAACGTCCAAAGAATGCCCTGGCGAAATCATCAAGTGAGCGTCTACCATTGCTCTTGCTGCGAATAATTGTATCAACGCCGAGCCATATCATTACTCCTTCGAAGTAATAGTCTTCTCCGCTACGAGCCCAACTTTCCCATGCCGAACTTGGACGGAGGCTGGCCCCAGTGCCGGTGTCTTCAGTGGACCTCCACGAGCGCCCTGCTCTGCCTTGTAACCAGGCGACACTCTTGGCAAGTTCTGCGCGGTACGTAAGAGGAGACATCATTCCGCTACGGACGGAGATGACTCCATCATAATATTGAGTTAAGCCTTCGTACACCCACATCAACCTACCGTCGAGTGGAGTTGCGAAATCATGAGGCGCATGCCCTGCCGGGCGGCGATACTTTCCGTTCCACGAGTGGATAAACTCATGGGTCAGCACAGGCCCGTACTTTTCCAGCATTTCCACTCCCAGTAATGCTTTACTAGGAAGAAAAATATCACAGGAATCATGATGCTCAGACCCTCCATAGCCTTGCCAGTAATCGGTGAGAGCAACAAGAAAACGGAAGCTTTCATAGTGTCTTGGACCAAAAACAAACTGCGTTTGTCTTACGAGAACTGCCAGCTTGTCCAGCGTTAGCTTCGGTATTGCTACAGACTCTCTCGTGTCTCCGGCAACACAAAGCATGTGCTTATGATCCGAGGTGATTGCGAAAGAATCGAAGTTCAGCCCCGCCAGGAGGGGCGAGTCAGCTAAGCGGTCAAGGCTTGTTGGTCGAAAAGTCATAGTTTCCACTGAGCCATCAGGATCTGAGCGATGAACCCCGCCGAGATTCTGGAGCGCCGTGCCAACGGCCCATCCAGCTGGTACAGTTACTCGTGCTTGAATCGGAAGTTTTCGAATATCGCGATGAGAAGGATAGAGCAGTACGGACTCCCATCCAAGCATCACAAGACGTCGCGTGACTTTGCGTGTTACAATGGCGTCGAATACCCCGTGCACAGTCTCTGTCTCAGGGGGAACCTCGACGCTGAACTCAGATGCAACCTTGGGGTTACGCCGCCAGCGGAGACTTTTGCCCCGAGAAGAGAAATACAAGCCGGCGATGTTCGAGACTGGTCCATTGTCTCTGTGAGACTCTTGGATCCAAAGAGGCGTCGTAAACGTAGCCACAGTGGCAGACTGTACTGGCAGTTCTACCTCGACGTGGATGAGGCCCCGCCGAGCTTCCCTCAAATCAACTAGGATCTGGATAATGCGCATGGTGGAAGTTCATCTGACAGCTAAATTACAGCGGAAGAATGTAACGTGTGCTTAAGAAACCACAGCTCAGGCTAAATTCGAGGTCAGAACAACGACTGACAATGCACGAACAGATATGCGATTGAGTCCCCACAACCCGTATGTCCGCTGCCTGCGAAGGACTAAATATTGCAGCCAGCTGAGTCCGATAGCTGCAGTGACCCTGGTCAGCCACACACGTTAAATGGTTGCCTGCGAGGACCCTGGCGGCTTCGTGGAAATCGGCATGCCGCATGCCGGCCGCCAAATTGGGCGAGACATGGCTTGTTATTATCCAAAACTGGCAGGTGTTTACACAGCTTCGCCCAAGAAGGCAGTAATGTTGCACACTGCTCGGAGCATTGAATCCTTTATGCCGTGGTGCTACATTTTCTCACATTCACTAAGTATCTCCTCTGACCAGACTGCCATATGGTAACATTCCGCGAATTTATCTACTAACACCGCAGAGCTTCTTACACTTTTCCAGTTTTAGAATTTAGTCATGTTACTCTTAAAGTTCTACCAGTGATGACTAGCCGTGATGCCCAGCATGCCCAGCTGTCGCATTCACTTTGCTTTGTCTGTTCAATTCGACCAGCTCTGGCCACAAAGGGAAAATGAAGTCACCAGCCGGCCTTGCCATCTCCCCAACCTCATCCCACTGCTCCATAGTAATCCTATTATGAGCCTGCCATTCCATGATTTTCTTATGGTTCTTGCACTGGCGGTTCATGTTAAAGTCTGGTACTGGGTACGGCTGGGTGTCTACCCAGTTGTGGGTAATAACATCCAAACTCGGTTGACAGGTCAGAGTGTGTAGAAGCAGAGCCAGGCAGTGGTCTCTGTGAGCATTTTGAAGCAACCCAGGATCATCTCCGTGCGTGGGACGGAAATAGTGGTCGTAGTGCGCCCATTTGCGCAGCACATTAAGGCAATGAAGTCGATGTTGGCCATCAATCTGAGCGAGATGTGCATTGTCACCGAAACCTGAATACCGAATTAGAGTCTGGCGTTTTGAATACAGAAACTGTCCCGCTCACCCCAGTGCTTTGGTGCTTTGACCGTTTTCGTTGGATCTTTGCCAAGTCGACGGACGTCGTCACCGCTGATCAAGACAATACCAATATCGGCAATAGACTCCCAGAGAGCATCGACCTCTTCGGATGGAGCACCACGATATGGATCAACGGGCCTGTTAAAAAGCTCGTTCACCTCATAGCGGTTGATGCCATCGCCAAGGTTTATCTTTTCAAGTAAAGGTGCTGGCTCAAGCGCGTGAGTTACAATCGTAAGTTGTCATTTTATTGAGCAAGAAGGCCTTACAAAATGCAGAAGTTTGTTTGAGGTGCCATTGATAACTTCCACGCTGCTGATTGTAGGACAGTATGAGGCAAGACACCGAGATCACAAACAGAATCCGGTTGAGCCATGAAAGACTCTTGTCGGCTACGGCGCGCCATCTTGGTTTTGGCACGAAATCCTCGTATGACAGGTAAGTGATAGCCACACATGAGCAGCGTAGCTTAAGCTTACTTTAATCTCCTGTCCTTCTTCCGGAGGAAGAGCCGCATATCTGGGTGTCATGGTTGGCTTGAATGCCTCCCCATTCTTGAATTTGTGCATGAAGGCTCGAGCCCAAGACATCGTTGACTACCGAGTGCTTCTGTAGCTGGCAAGAGTGATCAGATGAGATGACACGAAAAGAATGATATTTACGGGGCCGAAGAGGAAGCAACATATTCGTGATGAGCACCAGAAGACGGCCTGAACGGCACATAAGGCACTTGCTCCATCGTAATATTGATGCACTGCGTACGCCACATCGTGAAAATCATAAGCCCACAAAACAAGGGGGTCTGGATCTCGAACACCAGTTCCGCATCATGCATGTTCGTCACGACATCCGCGCAAAGGAAGCCAGATTCGAACAGTCTTATTACGGGATGCTGAATCGGGTCGACGTTGTAATTTGCTTTCTCCTAAGGCGTGATCCCAGCTCGGGATGGCCCGTGCCGGGGGGGGGGGGGAGGGGAAGAGGGGTAAGGCAGATCAGGTCGCATTCGCTTGTCGAGCCGTCCTATCAGGCGGAAGTTGAAAAGACCTAAATGCTCCAATGAGCCGTGTGCCACCACATGTGGCTTCGGCACATGTTGCAACGAATGTAACATAATGGTTGACAAGCGCCCTCTAATCTCCCCTTGCAGCAACTTACAAGCCACGCTGCTTGTTGTCACACATCGTGAAATGGTGAGCTGCGCGCCCCATGCGTTCCCTTCCTCATGTGACAATTTGTGGCGTTATTGTACCATTCTTTCGGCAAGTTCCAACAAATATAGTTCCCGGCAGTATGTAGGGCTTGCATGTGGCTGGAATGAGTTGTTGCATAGGCGCTGCTTCTTTAGTCTATATCGGGAAGGTGTTCATTGTTGACGCAGCCTGTAGAGCTGTCCTGACCTATCATCACAAGCTGGCAAAGATCCTGCGGTTGGATAGTGGGTCTGTATTCTTGATCAATTCTCTACTCTACTCCTATTCTTCGACTTGTGTCCCGTCCTAATTCTGCCGGTGCTAGTACAGTCTTGGTGTTGGTGCAGGCAGGATCGCGGCATCTGATGGAACTTGAAGCTTGACCCACTTTGATCGATAATTTGGTA
Source organism: Paramyrothecium roridum (assembly GCA_003012165.1). Taxonomy (NCBI): domain Eukaryota; kingdom Fungi; phylum Ascomycota; class Sordariomycetes; order Hypocreales; family Stachybotryaceae; genus Paramyrothecium; species Paramyrothecium roridum. The sequence goes on from PXOD01000163.1 coordinate 7,140, forward strand.
TCGCATGCTCCTTTCCCCAAGTCCTCAGCGCGTCGAAATTCCTGCATTGCCGGGGCGGGTCAAAGTCCGCGATGGGGACGTGGTAAGTCTCTCGCCAGTTGTGCGTGATGATGTCGGTGCTGCTCTGGCACAAAAGATTTTCCAACAGCATGTGCAGGCAATGGTTCTTGTGGTTCATGAATTCGGGCGGCGGATTCTTCCCAAATTTTGCTAAATGATAATGGTCATAATGAATCCATTTGCGCACTGCGTCTAGGCAGTGGATCAAATGGAACACTTGGATCTGCGCAAAATAGCGATCCGGCCCCAAGCCCCAATCCTCAGGAACTCTAGAGAGCAGTTTAACATCGCGGCCAAGGGCTCGGGCTTGGTCAGCGCTGATTGTTATCATCTCGAGATCTTCAAGAGACAACTCATCCCAAGCAGCATCGACCTCTGGGCTTGGAACCTGGAGATAAGTTGAGTTCACCTCTTCTGTGCTCCAGCTCGATTTATGGCTTGAGCTGTGTGCCAGACCCAAATCACCGAATACAACATCTGCTTGTTGATCAGGACTCTGGTCATGACAGCAAAAGCATTGAAAGGTTTCTTTACTCACCGTCTTGTACGGCATTTGCGCCTTGTGCGAAGGAGCCAGCAATGAATCCTAGGACCCCTCCAGTAACAACGCAAGCCATGGCTGCAATGATCAAGGGGATCCGCCTCCTCGATGCTCTTTTCTCGTGTAGCTTTGTGATGCTAGGATCGAGGAGACTCTCTTGAGAAGTGGTCTCGTCGTCACGCTCAGTAACAGACGCCATTTTCTTTTGAAAATTGTCTGCCATGATGTGCATCCAGATAATGTTGAAGGCCCGAGGAATCTTTGTGAAAACAGAACTCAATGCCTCTGGGAAAAATCAAACCATGTTGCTAAGTGGGAGATTTAGAGACTGCCATCAATCGCAATGAGGGGTCTGCAGGATCGGAAGCGCAGGTGCCACTTTTCTTCTTCCAGCCGATGTAGTATCGCAGGTGTTCCTTCGGGCAGTCAGGCCGAGCTGAAAGACCCTAGAAGGACTTTATCGATTCCAAAGGTACATTCTGTTTATGGCAGACCATTACGTGACAATGTAACTGAGGCTTGCTTCTGTAACATGCATGCTTATTCCGCATTCTATCCGACTACTAGCCGCGTGAAGCATCACCAACCTCGCGCTCGTCTACAGCTTCGCACGGCTTGCAGGTGCAGAGCTCGCCATAGTGGATGCCGATGCCGCGGAGGTTTTGGCCGTAGGAGGTGTCTTTTGGGAATTTGTATGGAAGTGATGCCGAGTTGCAAGTCCTAAGACGGCCGGGCAAAAGGTATATAAGGACCAGATGTAGATCACCATGAACTGGAGAAACCAAGCTCTAAGTCCATCATCGAGATAACAGCTTCACACTTCACTTATCTCACAATCTTATTAGTCTACGTTTCCTCATATCTCTGTCTTCTATCACAACGACTTGGTCGAGAATACATTGCCAATATGCAATTCAAGCTTTCCACCGCCGCCATCATGGCCATCCTCGCGGCTACGGCCACTGCAGCCCCAACTGGCGGTAAGATAAAATATGAAGGCACTTTGGTTTTGAACTAACTGGAGTAAAGCTGTTGCCTATGGTCGCCACACTGACGATGTCGTGGATCCCAAGGTCGAGGCTTACGGTCGTCACACTGATGATGTTGTTGACCCGAAGGTCGAGGCCCGCGGCACCGTCGCCTATGGTCGCCACACTGACGACGTTGTTGACCCCAAGCTTGAGGCCTACAGTCGAAATGTTGATGATGTGGTGGACCCCAAGATCAAGGCCCGTGGCACTGTTGCCTACGGTCGTCACACTGATGATGTTGTCGACCCCAAGGTCGAGGCTTATGGACGCCACACCGATGATGTGGTAGACCCAAAGCTCGAGGCCGTGGCTTACGGCCGCCATACTGATGATGTGGTGGACCCCAAGGTTAAGGCCCGCGGTACTGTCGCTTACGGCCGTCACACCGACGACGTTGTTGACCCCAAGGTTGAGGCCTACGGCCGCCACACTGATGATGTGGTTGTTGTTCCGACTGTCAAGGCTCGTGGCACCGTTGCATACGGCCGCCACACTGACGATGTCGTGGTTGTTCCTGATGCTGTCGCCTATGGCCGTCACACCGACGACGTTGTTGACCCCAAGGTTGAGGCCTATGGACGCCATACTGATGATGTCGTTGTTGTGCCGACTGTCAAAGCACGCGGCACTGTCGCTTACGGCCGTCATACCGACGATGTTGTCGACCCCAAGGTCGAGGCCTACGGCCGCCACACTGATGATGTGGTGGACCCCAAGGTTAAGGCCCGCGGTACTGTCGCTTACGGCCGTCACACGGACGATGTTGTCGACCCCAAAGTTGAGGCCTATGGCCGCCACACTGACGATGTGGTTGACCCTAAGGTCGTGGCATAGGGTACATCATACCAACGATGTATCCAATTCACCCAAGGAAGCTCATGGGTGGCAAATAGAGATTCAGATTGTCATGGGTTGGAACAAATTGTCAATTAGATCCCCCATGATAGAGACTTTACATGCAAAGTTGCCCTAGAAACCATTATATCTCATAGCTTCCCAGAAAAACTCATTAACTGCTTTCACTGCATCTAATCAATTCACTGTCATGTTCCAAGAGACCCGCAATTGGAGCCATGGCCACTTCCTAGATTGTAATAGACGTGGGAATAGTTCAAGTATCTGGAACAGATCTCAGTCGGGATGATGCAGAAATATCTAAAATCAAGTCATCAAACGGTCTCTACTAGGGATATGAGAAGAATAGGAACAAATGCTACAGCTAAGATGATATAGAGCGATCGGAAAGACTGCCTTGAATTAATGGAGGTTGTCCTCGGATACTTCTCTAATGATTTGTTGCGTGTAAAATGTTTTCACATCACTCAAAAGTTCACTTCCATTTATTCCGATATCTCTCAGGAACTACCCATTCCTTGAGATTCCATGGTGTAAACCAAACAACCCAACCATGATGCTCTATTTCTGAGCCCGGAAAGCCTTCAAATAACCCACCGATCGTGTCTGACTACAGTTTATCTTCAAACGTTTCAGGTGCGCCCAAGATATTATACCGCATCCAAGGATGCGGTATGATATCAACCCAGTGTTCACATGGCAGGATGGACTGAAGAAGGGCAGGAATTAGTGATGGCGGAAAAACATCTGTTTCTACTAATTTTGGCAGGGCACGAAGTTCTGATCATCAGCAGGAGAAACTGAGGTTTGTTCCAACGGCTAGAGAAGGCGACGATTTTTCGTAACTGCTTAAACAATATTGAACTGGAGTAGGTTGATTAGATGTTCAGGACAAAGTGGGAAAAAACTATCGTCTCCGAAATTGGAAAGGTTAACCCAGATGTGTTGGGCGGTTTTCTGGAGACGACCACAGGTTTGTTCAGCCTATAAAGCTCACCAGCAACAGATAAAGGTAGTCCAATCACGCCCTATTGGTTCTCATTTCACAAGGTACTGTGAGCTCAAGGGCCGTGTCTATTGGCGCAAGAAGAAAATCTGCGTAGCCATTCCTGACATGAGAGCCAGTCAAAGTGGAACCCCCTTTCAAATAATCGCCAAACCAAGCTGGCAAAACTGTTCGGCGAAAGATATGGCCCTTGTAAGGTAGCTAGGAAAGTCGACACGAAAATATATGTTGAGAGGCTGTTTGGTTGATGAAGAAACGATCTGGGTTGGTCTGTGACTTTCGTGTAGTTACGACCTTGTTGCAGATTGTTCTACAATTTATATGAGTAGGTAGTTTAAGAGAATAGTAAAGTACCAGAGAAAGCCTGCAAAGGCAGAAGTAAGTGGTGAGAACATACTAGGAATCCGTGAGCACAACACGCTGCAAATTAACTTACATCAATCCTGGTGAGACTCTGAATGACCTTAATGACGAGAATTTAGTGGAACGTAGTGTAATCTTCCACCGCTCAGCCAGCGGCATCATATTTTCGAGAAGGAATCTATACCTAGACTATGTCAAGATATCTGGCATAGTTGTGCCGCGGAGAAAAGTGCTCGAGCCTACTCGCGAGAATCTCGTTCTTTTCTCCCGAAGTCACACACTTCAAACACTTCAAAAGAATACTTCGGACAGAGCATCCACCCTGCTGTACACAAACCTTTTTGATACAAAGTGTCTATCATTCTGACAAGTTGTGGAACTGTGGAACAGAAGGATAATGGAAGCCAAGTTTACTCTATGTTGCCGTTGCTGGTAACGGTGCCTGCTAAGATGAGTACTAGGCAAGGACCAATTTTCGACATAATGTTTGCTTTGTTCTTCTCTATGGGTCGTCCCGTTCCTAACCTATTAAAGAGCTTCATCGATTTTGTTGCCCATAATTAGCCGGCAGCTCAACAAACCGGTTCTCAGCCTCAACCTCAACTGCAGCTGCATGACCGGTTGGAACATCAAGCTCCGTAGGCTTTGGGTAGGCCATATGCTCGCCTGGGTTTATTGTTTGCTGGTAGTAGTAGGGCTGTCTGGTCAACTGCGATTGTGCCAAGGATTTCACTCTTCGACGGCGCCAAAAGAAGAGACCGCCGACAATGATAGCAATGGCTGCCACGCCGGCCACAACGCCTCCAGCAATGGCACCAACATTTGTGCTTGATTTTTGTATGTCCTCGCCCCCATCATCGTTGGGGTCATTACTCGGGCTCGGTTTCTTTTCACCATCATTGGACGGTGAGCCCTCGAAGGGTGGGGAAGCCGATGCTTCGCAGGACATTAGATCAAACAGGAATGGGAACACAAGTCTCCATCAAACTTACAAAACATGCCCTTCACTTTATCGCTGCTCCAGCTGACTTTGTCAAAACCACTGCACCAAAGTATACATAAGCAACCAAGAATCCTACAAAAGGTGGAAATGATGCTTACCCCTCCTTGTACCAATCTTCAATGACTTTGGGCGGCTTGTAGGCTGCTGCGTCTGGATCAAACCTGTCTGACCAGGTCAAGGTTGAGAGATCGAAAACGCCGAGGCTCTGTTTCCAAGGATCTACATCGTCGCCATGACCGCCAACTGAGATTATCTGGCTATTACCTACCAGAGCACAAGAGTGTCCATGGCGGAAAGGGCTCCGGACGTTGATCTGGAACCAGCGGAAGCCAGGCAGACTGAGGACCCAAAAGTCGTCAAATTGGCCGGTTGCATCACTATTGCCGCCGTAGACGTAGCTATCCAGGGCCCAGAGGATCAGCACGCATCCAGTGGTCTCTTTGCAAGCTGGCTGAAAGACGGAACAAGTCAACACTTACATTTCGTAAGTCCCGTACGACGATTGTACGCCAACAGCGCAATGCTCTGCTCGATTGGGTGGACTGGATGACGAAGTTTGCTGCCAGTGCCATGTCTGCGAGTCCTGATCGTAGAAGGTAATGTTGCTGAAGCTCAATCTGTCAAGGTCTTTGAAGGCGTCGACGCGACTTGAAGACCATCCTCCAGTCGTCATGAGGTAGGCCTTGTCGTTAAACCCTGTGACACAGCTCGCCGCACCCCGCATGTATATCCCGAAAGGTGGTGACATAGCCGCAAGCGATTGGTTGCGCCACTCCCGGCTTGTCATATTGAGAGTGATCATACCAGGAGACGGGATGGAGATACCACCTTCGACACGGTTGTCCGTCCTACTCCTCACAAAACCTCCCAAGTCATATGCCATTTCGCCACAGGCTGCTCCGGTCGCACTGCCGACCCTTAAAAGGCCATTGTATACGTTTGGATTTTCTGGTGAGACTGTTTCCCAGGCTCCCCCGCCGTCCTCTTGTGGCAGAAACGCCCAAAGTTGGGGGTCCTCGGCACCAGTCGAACTGGGGAATCGGTCGGAGCCGTCCCATTGATATATTCGATTATTTTCTTTGTCGACCCAGAGGTTATGTTCGTGCACTGCCGACTTGCGTCCTTTGTTGATCTCTCGGAACTCGACCGTATCGTTCGACCAGGGTTCGTGTAGTGGAATAGACAGGGTAACATTGGCTGCAAGCCGTCAGTCACAAATCCGATCTGTCTCTGCGAAAGATGCCTACTAACAAGGACTAACTGTAAGCTCTCGAGAGCCTTCGGGGTACTGGAGAATCTCGCCACCCTCGATATACAGGTATTCTCCAATCACGGCGACTGTCTCCGAAAAATTAAAGGTTAGCACTGAAGCAATAAGGTGTAGTGGGTGGTCACAGGTCAAACATTTGGTCAAAAGGGAACCTACTCTCCTGCCACTGTCGCCGATAGAATGAATTCGGCTCTGGAACCTCGACAGGCTCCTCTTGAGCATGAACTGGCAGCAACAGGCGTATAATAGTCAACCACGCAATAATGATTGAGGCATTTGGCAACGAGCCTGTTAGCCGGAACAGAGTCATGGTTGCGTATTCAGCAACATGGGTGGACAGAAGAAGAATAGAAAAATGTTTGCGACACACAATAGGGAAGCATAAGCAGCCGGTCGAATATTCTGAGTTGATGAGAGTGGAGAAGTAAACGTATGGTGGGCCTGGTGCGGAGGACTCCTGAAGACGGCGGCTAAGGGGTGCGGCTGAAATTGAATCGAGCCTAAGTCCCCTGTACAGGAGAGACAAGGCATCCAATCATGGGTGGAGGTACTCTGCCAAGAGCAGAAAACCTTTTCATTTGTACTCGCTTGACGACCAATTCGCATCATGCGGCAGCTCATGAGCGGAAACGGCAGCACTCGGTAAGTGGTGTACGGGATCACAAGGATGTAGTGTCCTGAAGATATCAGCTTAGTAGCAATGGTGTATAGACTGGGAGAGCTTTGCGCTTCGGACAGGACAGCTATATGAACCTTGATGATGACGTCGTCATTATCCCAGCTAAGTCTAATTTAACAAATACAAGCAACATGTGACCACACGTGCCCTATGTGATTTATTCAACTTGGCAGTCTTACACAAATTAGCCCTGTTTCTAAGCTTAGGTTTCTAGTTTCTTGGCAACGGTCTTAGGGTTTTACCGCCAATCAATCCTAATCTGGGAAGAAACCAGAAGCCATTAATTCATAGATTGGCCCGGCTGCAGAGGTCTTGATGCCACCTGTTTTGGTCGGCTTTCCCTGCCAACAAGTTTTATCATCATCGTTTGCGTTGGCATTTACGGAGATTGCAAGTCTTGTATGAACCTCGTCACTGCTGGATGCAATGGCACTGACTTCTCGCGGGTTTGAATGCTTGTCGGGATGGCTGGGAGAATGGAAAGCGGCAAGTGTTGAAAACAGCCCGGTTCTGAAGGCGTGCCGAAGCTCGACGCAGAGTCTCGGGGTCAGTAGAATGTTTACATGGCATACCGGAGACTTTGTTCTTCTCACAAACGACAATTGTCTCAGGTTGCAGAAACACCATGAACACTTGATCGTGGAACATGAAGGGGCATTACGGCAAGAACGCAATGATCCCAGCGCCTCGAAATTTGATGCTGCAATTAAAGAGGCGAACAGAACAGTGATTGATAAATAATGGAAGCCATTCATCGTCCGGAGTAATCCTGGCAACCTTGACTCAAGACATATGTGATTCTTGCCTCCTATGGGGAAAGAAGTTTTGAAACTGATGCTCATGGTCGAGTTGGACGTCATGATAACTATGTAGCCGGAAGTTTGATAGAGGCTCATTAAGGTCACACAATCAGTGAACTTCGAATCCGCCTTGACGGGTTCGGTGGAGCTGAGCAGCCACTTCAACCTGGGCACCCATCCTGATAACATAATAGTTGGTGGTTCTTAAATCATCCATTGTACTGTGTTTAGGGCAATTAGGAAATACAACAGTCATGTGTGTTTCTTCAACAAATCGCCGGTTCAAGGAATTTGGGTTTTCTGGTTATTGCGAATCTTTCACGACATCGATTCCGACGTCGTCATTCCTTCGCTCGGCACCGTGGCATCAGTGACTGTAGTTCGTGGCTGTACATCGGTTTTCAACGGACTTCAACGTTTCCCTCGATGCAATAAAGTGAATGAATCAGTCCGGAAGACCTTTGCTGCAAGTCCCCGGTACTTGGTCACATACAGTCTAGAGGATGAACGAAATCAAGTCGCTGCTATCCTCATATCATATGCTGCGGTAGTCTTTCCTCCAAATAATGGATCTTTGTAGCTTGAAAATCCTCGATACGTGCCACTGCTCAGAGACTAAAGCCGCCGAAACCCTGTGGATAAAGGTACTATCACTGTCTTCTCGACATACATGTGCTGGAAACCTCTACACCCTGGTCTTCATGAAGGTGCAATTCGAGTCGACACCGCATCTTTTTAGAAGCAGCCGCTTTCTGAGGCGAGAGCATGCATGCCGCCACAAATCTTATTCACCCATTGAGGAATAAAAAATCTGAAGCGGGCGTGGGTGTTGATAAAACCTTTGACCCAGGAGCTGCATTCACACTCATTGAAGAGGCTTTTCAGGGAATATACTTAGGTGGCCTTACGCTCCATTTAGACATCGTGAACTATCCCTAGTAGGCACAAAGAAAACAGTTGGGCAATCTCGTCTCGTTCAATACGAGCTCCATTTGTCGAATCACCACTAGCTACTTTACCTAACTGGCTGGGAAATGGCGGGAAACTGTAGACTGCACGTCTTGTCTAACTCAAACTACCGGTATCGTGGGTCCTGGAATGCTCTATCATTGTATGTGGATTCGGAAATATTTCGCAAGGCCAATCAATGTTGAAGCATCGCTAGGACCCTTTGTTTGCAAGGGTTGGTCCTCCCAAGTGGCTCTCCCCTTCGCCCTGTCTGAGCCCACAACCAAAAAACGGGGTCTTCAAGGCCTTGACTGTAGGCAGGCCGACAATTTTGCCTGGGAAAACATACGGCCGAACACTACCCTTGACTTTGTTCTAACAAGCATAACAGATAAAGTTGTTTTCTACTCACAGTTTTGACAGTGCTCTGATCCGAGCACGGCTGTCCTCTACTGATTACCGCCTGCCTCACCAAGCCCACTTATGTCTTAAAACCGCAGCTATAGTGCTTGAGTGGGCACGCGCCCAGAAGAAAATTCTCACCAGGAACTCGCTGGATCATGGGCCCGAGAACTTCCTCTCCAGGAGCGGGTCCGGAGGTGTAGGGCGTTGTCCCACACCCCGAAGAGGCAAGTATCGACAGACTCTAAGCATAAGACGGATCTAACAACGAATCAAACCACAGCATTCGGCAGGATTAGTTGGGTGGGGACGTGCTAACCACTAGTGGAGGTGTTGATGATCTGATAACCAATTTCACTTGCTCTGAAGGATCTGATATTGCTTGGGTCGGCCGAGTTCTGTTGAGGAGGGGCACGGAGGATATTCGCAATTGGCTTATCAGATCTCTGGTCTCCCCGAAGTTTTCCGTACGGGGCTTTCGAGACAAAGCTAAGTGAGAAACCCCGGTTTGAACAATCTGACCGGCTTCGGCCTCCAATTAATCACGACGGTTCCATTAAAGCATGGTCAGGCTTTGGTGGGCTCGGCGCCAGGGGTTGCAGTGGCTCTAGGTCAGTGGATGAAAATTGAGACGGGCCAATGGCTCAGCAGATGGTGCTGCAGTAATACCAGGAAAATGGCACCTTACTTTTGTGCTTATTCTTTCTTTCTTTTGCACTCTTCATTCCTTCCTTAGTTCGGAACCCGTGGGAACGCTGTCAATCATGTCGACCTCCCTTAGCAGCAAGCAGCCCGAAAGCCACGAGCAGACGGCTCCCATCGGGGAGAATGTTCGCCAACAGGGAAAAGATGGCAACCCGGACAGCGACTCCCTCTTCAATCCCGAGAAGCCACAGCAAGGCACGGCCGACTCCGACAGCCATGTGGAGATCGGCGTGAGCAGAGTCGAAGCCTTTAACAAGGTGCTGTACCAGTCAGGCAAGAAGGGCAAAGTTCTGCTCTGGCTGCTCGGCATCTCTATTGGGTTGACCATGTTTGCCTACGCTCTCGACATGGGCATCACCACCACGATCTTCGGCACCTTGGCCACGTCGACTTTTGGCGTCCACAGCGAGCTTGGCGCCGTCAGCACTGCCAGCCAGATCATCCGCGCCATCAGCAAGCCTTTCATCGGCAAGATGGCCGACATTACATCGCGACCGACTACATACGTTATCGTTCTCGCTTTTTACGCTGTTGGCTTTGCGGTCGCGGCCAGCGCAAAGACTTTTGCATCGTACACCGTCGGAATTTGCTTCACCTCAGTCGGCAAGTCTGGTCTCGATCTCCTCAGCGATATTATAGTGGCCGATCTGACGCCTCTTGAGTGGCGTGGTTTCTTTGGCGCTTGCTTGTCGTTGCCCTTTGTTGTCACAGTCCCCGTTAATGGCTTCATCGCCGAGGGATTCGTGGATAATTGGCGATGGGGCTTGGGCATGTTTGCTATCCTTGTGCCTGCTCTTCTCGTTCCCGCAATCATTACTCTCTATGCGATGCAACGGCGAGGCGAGAAGGCGGGCATGGTCACAATGGCCGACTCGAAGGATGTCCGTACTGGTGCTGTTGAGGGCACATCTTCAAGCTTTACCTATTGGGCCAAACTGGCATACCGCGGCCTCATCGACATTGACATCGTTGGTCTTATTATCTTGGGATTTGCCTTTTCTCTAATTCTCTTGCCCTTTACCTTGGCAAAGAAGTCCAAGGGTGGTTGGGCCAATCCCAGCATGGTTGCCATGATCGTCATGGGCTTTGTTTGCTTGATATTCTTCGTGGTCTATGAAGTATTTATTGCTCCTAAGCCCCTCATGACGAAGCGCATCCTCGAGAATCGGGCCTTCATCGCTGGTGTCATTATCCACACCTTTAACCAGATGGCCTCCTCTGTTCGCAACACGTACTTTTCGTCCTACATCTTCATCATCAAGGACTGGACAGTCTACCAATGGACCATCTTCTTGGGAATCACCACCATGGGTCTCTGCCTGGTAGGACCGGTCGTTGGCCTGATCCATCGCGTATCCCATCGCTACAAGAGCATCATGATATTTGGTGCTGCGGCCAAAATCCTTGGCTACGGTATTTTGATCGAGCCCACCGGCAACATGACTCAAGACACGGCTCGACTGGTGGCTGCGCAGTTAATCTTTTGTCTGTCCTCTCTCAACGTCGTGGGTGCCCGCGTCGGCGTGCAGGCATCCGTCGCCCACGAGGATGTGGCTTCGATCATCTCAATCGTCACTCTGTGGTCGACCTTGGGGTCTAGCATTGGTAGCGCGGTCGCATCTGCCATTTGGACAAACCAAATGCTTGACCAGATGTACACGGAGCTGCCCGGCGTGCCCGACAAGACTATTCGCAAGATCTACGGCGACATCAAGGCGCTGCGTAGCGACTATGACTTCCTAGACCCCATTCGCCAGGGCTCAATTCGTGCTTATGCAATTGTCAACGGCCACATCACCATTGCCTCTATCTGTTTGTGTTGTCTGCCCCTCTTCGCCTCCTTCTTCATGCCCAACTATTACCTTGGCAAGCAGCAGAATGCTGTCAACAACAAGGGCCTTGACGGCGAGGTTGTCAGCGTACCAAGTCAAGCCGAACAAGAAAAAGCTGCCGCTCAGACTCAGTCTGTGTCATTATGGCAAAAGGTACTCGCGTTGTACCACAAGTAGGCGCAACCAGGGACTGCCCATACGAGATTAGAAATTGTTCATTGACTTCTGGAAATTTCTTTACGGGTATCGAAGACTTTCGACGCGGTCAGTAAACGCTGATAAGGGGGCACTTTATATAATCACCGATACGCCTGTTACGCCATAAAAAAGACACAGCAACTCTTTTCAATACAAGCTTAATTAGGCGAATAAGCAATGGTTTCCTGGCTCTAGGAAACTATATCCACGTATGGCCATATGCTAGCGATAGATACCTTCATGTGCATGCTTCAGACCCTCTCACAATCAATGTAATGTGTTTTTGGACTGAGAAAGGAGTACAATGTCTGCATAAACGAGCCTTAACACATTGCGAATTGCAAGACGTCTCAGAAAACAGCAAATGGCAGAATGTTATTGTAGGAAGACATAAATCATATTGGCTGTCCCTCTGTTGTAGAATCAACTCAGCATGTGGACCAAAATTACTCATAATCATCACCTACTTTGGATCCAGTGCGAACAGACCAAGTGAGGCCCAGAAACCAGCCAATTGCCAAGCCTTTCGCAGTCGAAGTGAGCCCACACGTGATTTAGGCTCTCGACAGAAATCCCTTATCTGATCATCTGATAATTCTCTGCAATTCACTCATTTCTTAATTGGCGTAGCTGCAGCGCTTAAGGCAGCCAGCTATTTTACAAACATCGCTAGCACCATCTTGGCACACGGTTGGCCTTGTTGCACCAAAATGAGACCACGGTGGACAGTTACTGCGGCATGCTACACTGTTTTCATTGGACGCAGCTTTGCCCAGGGCGCGGTTCCAAGCCTCGACGAAACAGTCTGCGCAAAAGCCTGTCGGCAAACTTTCCGTACCGTCAAGTTCTCAGATGTTCCTCACGGTATTTCACTTGCAACTCAGGAGTGCACTAGTATCCTGCATCAGCACTCGCTTTACCTTTGCTGGGCTATCTACTGCCATCAAGATGTGCGGGTGGCCGAGTCTAGAACCATGAACCACACATGCCTGGATGTGAACAACTCTTATTTGCTACCATACGAAAGTATCGAATCATTCACAGACAAAGATATAGCCCAGCTTGGCAGGTTCAATGCAACTAGTCCAAAGCGCGACCTGCCCTTTGGCAAGCCGAAACTGCCATCCACTGAATTCTACATTCTTTGGGCGCGCACATTGGTGATTTCTTTCCGTATTCTGCTTCTCGTTGCAACTGCTGAACAATTAAAGGATGCCTTCGGCTATGTGCACCATTACCACTACTTTTACGGCTGGGCTATGGGGTTTTTCTGGGCCATTGTTGTTGCAGTAGGTGCCGCAAACCGAGCACTCACGCAGTTGAAGATTTGGCCTGGCCACTTCTTTCCTGGGCGAGGTTGGAACTATTCGTGGCTCAAACGCAATGTTATCGTACCCGCAACGTTTGGTAAACGTTGTGTCCAGGACTTTGGGGGATTGGGGACCCTGCCCCCACGCATCCAGACATTGACTCTGTTGGCGTTCATTTTTCTGAACGTTTTATGCTGTGTCCATGGATATAGAGTGTTCGAAGGTAACATGTAGTGAGTCTTTCAAAGACGTTTATGTCATGATTCAAACACGTACTAATGCTTCTACCTCCAGCTACCCTTCTGAGACGAAGCAATTTCTTCGACATGTTTCGGACAGAACAGGCATTATTTCTTTCGCCAACTTTCCTCTGATATGGCTCTTTGGGATGCGAAACAATGTCGTCATCTGGCTAACAGGATGGAGTTTTGGAACATACACCAACTTTCATCGATGGGTGGCTCGTGTCACCACCTTACAGGCCATTATCCATTCAGTAGGATATACTGCTCTTATTTATCTACGTAAGGTCTCTTACAAGCACTTTCAATACTTCTGTTGACAATATAGGCGGAGGATGGCCTCATTTCTGGTGGCTTTGGACAAGATTGTTCTGGTGGACTGGCGAAATGGTTGGTCATTGCTTTCGCTTTCTCATTGCGCAACTAACAGTCCATTAGGCAACCGTCTTTATGAGCCTAATAGTGATTCTCTCGGTATTCTGGCTGCGAAGAAGACACTATGAAATCTTTCTTGTCGCTCATGTCATCCTATCGGCCTTGGTCCTTGCGACCATGCTTGGGTGAGCTTCAGCAGCTGCCTGAACACGACAGTGTCACTGACTATGAACCAAGGCATGTCTCGATTTTCAGCGGTGCTTACGATGCCCTGGTGTGGGTTCCGGCGATGATATGGCTACTGGATAGGGTTATTCGTATGGCCCGAATCATTGCATTGAATCCCTGCTTTCGAAGAATGAACGCGTCGGTCAGCTACGAAGAAGACGCTCACTTGGTTCGACTGATCGTCCCAGTAAATTATAGCCTTTGTCATATTAAACCAGGGACGTTTTACTATCTAATGGCGGTCAACAAGCGAAACTTCTGGGAGAGCCATCCTTTTACAGTGGCTTCCGTTTCCCAGAAAGATGACGCAAAAGTGTCTTTGCAGGAGACTTCGCCCTTGTTAGGCCGTGGATCAACTTTCACAGACTTGAGGCAAGAGCCGAAACGACCTGCAACGGAGATGACGTTTCTCATACGCCCATACGACAGCTTTACCTCGCGATTGAAGAAGTATGCTCAGTCAAGCCACGGTAAACCTGCCACTATCCGTTTGGCCGTTGATGGCCCCTACGGAGAGAGTTTACCATTAGAGGAGTTTGATAAAGTCCTGTTCGTCGTTGGAGGAGTCGGAATTGCAGTCGCGCTTTCTTACCTCACCAGTCTAACGAAGCACTCAAGTCAATCAAGGATCTACATTCACTGGGCTGTACGGGAGCCCGCTTTAGCATATGACTTATTCAAAAACGAACTGCTTCATGCTCTTGGGAATGACTTGGTCAGGATTAGCGTCTACATGACTGCATCCAGTGGACACACAAGCGAGGAAGCTATGAACACTAATGTGGAATGGAAAAAAAGTCGAATGGATATTGGGTCTGTTGTTGAAGATACCATGGTTGATACAGAACAAAGAGGCCTCGCTGTAGTTGCGTGCGGCCCAGGCAAGATGGCTGATGAGACTCGAAGAGCAGTGGCTGCCAAGGTGGGAGACTCTTTGTTGCGTATAGAGTATTTTGAGGAGAGTTTTCAATGGTAGACCAGCTTTGGCGTTCGTTTTCCATTAGACCGGAGCTTCAATCATTCCGTACTTGGGAGTAGTCAAGATGCGGGTTGTCGTTGTGCAACAAGGACTTTCATAGATTCGGTTCGACATTCGCGGGGTACGGGGTAAAGAGTGCGGAGAAACCATCTCGTTACTCAGCCTACCCTGTACTATGTATCTGGTAATTAGCCACGAGAGGCTTGCATTAGAACGCTTTGACGGCCCATTTGCCGTAGAACTTGAATAACCGTAGTCGTCAATGCATCTGTCCCATTTAGGACAGCTTCCAGGTTTTTGTTGTCCCGAGTCCATGATGCACTTCCCTTTCCCCGTACGCAGTGGCGACAAACCTCGCCTCAACATTCTGCCTTTCGGCCGAAGACATCACGGGAATTCGAACTTCTTAAACGGACTACTCATGAATCCTGTACGATACCTATTGGGTCTGGAAAATAGGCAGACTTTTGGCCGACTTTATGACAACTTACTGAAAACCTCACGATGAAGATCTCTACCATAGGTGTGGCGGCATTTGCCGCAGCCGCATCTGCTGTCAGAACCAAGAGTCGTGACTTTGACATTGAGATTGACGATGCCACGGGTGCTGTGGTCCGGATAAGTGACGCTCGTGCTAGTGGTATGAACTGGGTCAGTGCTCCAGCCAATGCCCCGTGGCAGCCGCTTGGCAGTCGCTGGGGTCTTGGCTTCGCTGATCTTGGCGAGGACTCACTGCATCGACACTTTTGGTCCGATCCTAAAATTTCCAACAGAGAGGGGAGTGTGAAGGCCACATACGCACTTGAATCGCTGCAAATAGAGGTTACGAGATCCTTCAAAGACCAGGGCCGTTCATTTCATGAATCCTACAAGTTCACGAACCGAGGACTGGAGCCGCTTGCAATCAGAGGCGGCAGAGGCGCGCTCTCCTTTGGCATATACACACCTTTCAACGATCATTACACAAATACTACGGATGCCCTCAATGGCCGTGCTCATGCTCATGTGTGGGCGAATGGTGGCAGTACTGCGTGGGTGAAGATGGACCAGATGGGCGGCCATCATCGCAACCTGGGGCTTGTCTTGACGGAGGGGTCTCTTTCTGGATACAGTATCGAATCAAGGGACGAAGTCACCTTGTCAAATACGCGTGGCGTCTTTCTGCTAAATCCACTCGTGCCGACTCTTCAGCCAGGACAATCAAGTACGATCTCGTGGGCACTATTTTGGCATAACGACTGGGACGACTTCTTCAACAAATGTGCCGAACTCTCCGATCAGTTCATCAGTTTTCAAGCCGACCACTATACTACATTCCAGGGAGAAACCTTACAAATCAATATGACGGGGGCTGTTTCTGCTGATACCAGAGTCAATGGCAGCCCAGTAAAATGCGACAAAGGGCTCTGCACCTACAACTATTCGAACCGGAGAAACGGCCAGCAGGCGCTGACGGTGGAGAGCAACGGGCGCAATTCTACCGTTCATGTGAATACTGTGCCGCCAATTGATGATCTTATCACTTCCAGAGTTCATTTTATCGTTGATCGCCAACAAGTCCCAGATGAAAGTCAGAACGATCCTACCCGCGGCGCCTACCGTGTCTATGACAATCAAGTCAAAGCCATTGCTACGTGGGACACCTCAACTGACCGCAATGCTGGTAGAGAAAGAGTAGGAATGGGTATTCTCATGGCCAGATACCTCAAGAGGCACCCAGACGACAAGAAAGTGCGTGCGTCGCTTGAGCGTTACTACGACTTTGTTTCTCTGAGGCTACAAGACAGCAATGGCTATGTCTATGACAGGCCAATCGGCACAGGGACGAGTCGCCATCGCTTATACAACTGGCCATGGGTTATGCAATTCCACCTCACCGTTGCAGCTCTAAACCTCAAATTTACTGGACCTGTCTCCGAGAAGACCCCTCTAGAGCGATTCTTACTGACCATGGAGAACTTTTATGATGAAGGCGGCGCAGAACTATATGCGATTGGACTACCGATTCTGGAGGGCTTGCGATACCTCGAAGCAATTGGAGAGACGAAATCCTATGAGCGAGCTCTGGACTTGTTCACTCGCCACGGCAACTATATTGTTGACCGTGGAACAGACTATCCACCCTTTGAGGTTAACTTTGAGCAATCCATAGTGGCACCAGCGGCTATCATGACGGTCGAGCTTTATCGCGCAACCGGCAACCAAACGTTCCTGGACGCAGCGAAGTTGCAAATCAGGACTCTGGACCGTTTCGTCGGCCACCAGCCAGATCACCGTCTGCATGAGGTTGCCATTCGTCACTGGGATGGGTACTGGTTTGGCAAAGATAGGCATTGGGGCGATACGTTCCCACATCACTGGAGCACCTTGAATGCAGTGGCGCTCCACCACTATGGGGCTGCTATAAACGATACGTCCTTTGGTCAGCGAGCAGACTCTGTGAACAGAGCAAACTTGGCACTTTTCAGCCCTGATGGTACGGCTGGTTGTGCGTGGGTGTATCCGGTGGCAGTCAATGGCAGACCTGCACATTATAGAGACCATTACGCTAATGATCAGGACTGGGTTCTAGCGCACATTCTTCAGATTGAGGAGGATAAAGAGGCTACGGAGTCTATATCGAAGATTGAATCGCAGCTCGTCAGATAAGTACTTAAAGTAGAATCTTGATGCGAAGGTGGCCCTGTTTCTCTCTTCCTTATAAGAAACGTTCAACCCCAGCACTTGAGACTCGCGGGATCGGGTGTGAGCCGCCGAGCTGTATGAACAATCCTTTTTTGACAAAACTTTCTATTCAAGCAAGAATTCCCGGGTCCCGTTCTATGGCAAATGCAATTTTATCTCTCCGGGGCCTGCCGAGCATGCCCGAGGTGTTTGTTCCGTATCCCAAGGGCTCGATGTTCGCTACAACGTTGATCGAAGTGGGGGAGGGGATCTGCAATGAATGAGCAAGGTATTAGCTGCATGCTTACCTGTTCGTTTCTGTGCTTGGGCTCTATAACGCTACTTAGCTCGGTAGAGCTGAGGACGAAGACTGACCCCTCATGCTACCATGTACATCGGACGAAAGGAGTTATGCATCTCGGTGTAAGAATGTCATATTGCACGGATAATTCCGTTGTACTATGTTGTAGGAGGAAAAGAGCAGCGAAAGGTCCAAAGACGCACATATTGCTCGCTTCCAATGTTCCGTTAGTCCTCAAGCGCCAAATGACAAGCATATAATGAAGTCTCAGAGAAGGATACGTCCAACATCAATTCGGGCTTTGTTCTCTCTCCAGATTAGGCTCAAGTGCATCAAGAGAATAAACGGACTCTAATAGTCGCCATGCTTGCCTCGCTTACAGCACTTCTGATTTCCCTTTCCTTGACCTTTGCCAGAAGTTCTGTTGAAATCACAACCACTCAGAGCGGCCGCAACCAATGTACTGTTTTTGCCCGGGGAGCTGGCAAAAATGACACTCCCAACATCATCAAAGCTTTCAAAAAGTGTGGGAAAGATGCAACCGTTGTGTTTCCGAAAGACCAGATATACTGGATAGGTGAAAGGCTTCATGTAACTCTAGACAACGTTGACGTGGAGTGGCAAGGGCAATGGCTTGTATGTATTATCCCCGGGTTGGCTTTAGACCGGTTGCTGAAATGATTGCAGTTCTCGACCGAAACGGGATACTGGCGAAACAACTCCTATTACATCGCTTTTCAGAACCACCGCGCTGGCTTCATTATCTCAGGTAACAATATTCGCATCAACGGTTACAATACGGGTGGAATTGATGGCAACGGTGATGTTTGGTACGACGAGGATCAAGGAAGTTCTACTGTTGGGAGACCCATGGTGAGCAGCGCCAACCTTTCTGTCGTTGATAGCAATCTAACCTTCTCATAGCCTTTCGTAATGTGGAACGTGACAGAGTCATCTGTGGACAATTTTTATATTCAACAGTCCCAGTTTTGGGGTCTTAACGTCATGAATGGCACAAACTTGACCTTTGAGAACATCACATGCAGTGCATTCTCCAACAATGCCCCGAATGGCGCGAACTGGGTGCAAAATGCGGATGGTTTTAGTGAGCACCCGTGCGCGACGAATGAGATGGTGCAAGGTGCAAGATCACTGACAGATATTAGACACGATGGATGTAAACAACATAACGTTGAAGAATTTTATGTATCGTGGGGGTGACGACTGTATCGCCATCAAGCCCCGATCTTTCAACATTCGGATTGAGAATATCACCTGTCACGGAGGTAATGGTATTGCAATCGGGAGCTTAGGCCAATACTTGGAAGATAACACAGTCGAGAATGTTCACATCAACAATGTTAAGGTAGTCTTAGTCTTTTGTCATGCTGCCTGTAGCAGTTCCTTACTGATTTGTACGACAGATGATCCGCTACGGCTGGGATATGCGATGGAGCGTCTACATCAAAACTTGGATGGGCCACCTTGTCCCACAAGACAATTACGAAAGCGAAGGTCTTCCACGCGGCGGTGGCTGGGGCAAAGTGCGCAATTTGTCATTCACCAACTTCCTCCTCGACAATGTATCCCGTGGGCCATACATTACTCAAAACAACGGCAATAACGGCTCATTCTCTGGAACAAGCAAAATGGAGATCTCTGATATTTTGTTTCGCAATTTCACTGGTAAGCTACGCAGCTCATCAGGGAAATTAGGAGAAGTCAGTTGCAGTAAAGTTTACCCATGTTTTGATATTCATTTCGAAGAGATGGAAGACCTAGAAGCAGCGGCTGGAAAGTGTCAATGGTATAAGACTGGCACCATCCAGGGCCTGCCGGACTGCGCTTAGAAGCAGCTAAAACCAAGATGGCATGGGACACTACAGCTTTTAGATGATGTCTTTCATCGGGTTGAAGGGAAGTTTTACAGTGAACTCTACCCATAGTTCATATATGCTTGTAAACGTCTTATTCCAATGAGTGGTATGATTGTCTCTTATTTGAGGAGTACCACTTAGATGTCTGGTTGCGCCTCTCCTCAAGTAGGAGCAATAGCTATGCAACTTGCTTGAAGGTGTCAGCTCATCTTTATACCATATGTAGCCCCCAGGTAGAGTAACGATAAGATTCAATGCTTGATCATTCAGTCTTTTTAAGCCAGAGAGCCTGGGTGGCATTATCTGAACCTTGTCACCTATAACCGTTACCTAGCAGGGTTATGATATTTGTGTACAGGTACATCAGCTTTCCATCTCATATTCAGTAACGAGTCAGATTGCAAGTCCATCACTAGTCTTTTGGTGTCCAAACAGTTTGCGAAAAGGCGCCACGGCTTCTCTTTAATCTCGATGCAAGTGGTATCGACCAGTTTTTTGAGCAACCTCGAAACTCACACTTCGAACGAACTGCGAACTTCAAAAGTGAACGCCAAAATAACACTCAGATTAAGCATCACCTGTTGCCTTCGCACAAAAGAATACCCATTTCTAGCGTCTGTATCAAAACCCACAGAAAATTGCCGGCGTTTCCTATGACCCTCGACGACACCAGAATAGGTCTGAGAATAACTCAATCACCGAGAACATAGGATAACATCCGAATATGAGGAGCATCTGAGACACTCTAGAAGCAAAGTTATGTGTTATTTCACCATTTCCTGGGGTTGATATGACTTGCCATATCCACGTAAGTCGTCCTTAGAGCAAGCCATACCCTGCAATCTTGGAGATGTTCAACAGAGTAAGAATGATGGAACTTTTACTTTCCGTGACCAGAAGGAGCATTTTCGGCACATCTCGTTTTCGTTCTCGCGTGGAGTGGAGTTCACTGAAGCATGGATCCGTGCGGCGATAGTTACTCTTCTCCTATTAGACCTTCAACACTAAACTCGGGATGTCGGAACCTTGGCGCAACCCGCTTGATCAATACAGTCCCAGATCTGATTTCACTTACTCAGAATTGTGTGCTCTCAAGGTGACCTACGTTACGCACCAACGGATTGGGATGCGCAGGTAAGCCCTGATAGGAGGCTCGGAAACCCATGCTCAATTGACAGCTCCACTATCATAGCCGCTTTGAAATGCGTCGTTTACTGGCATACACAGCCCCAATTAGTCTCCGAAGACCCCGGTGGACAATTACAACGCTGGACGGTGTATGATAGAGTCTGACTAATGTTATCATAGCTGCCTCAATATAAAACGTATAATCCTCTGCCCATTTCAGCTCGTCGTGAATCTCTCACTTCAATTCCATAAGAAAATCAAAATCAGAACAATCTGAATCTGACGTCAGTCTACTCATGATGATCCAGCCCAAATCTATCTGTCGCCTCGCTGTAACGACAGCCGCTTTCATAGGACCAGCATATGGTCAATTCGTAAGTCCTCAAGATCTTTGCATCAATTGCAGGGATTAATGGATTATAAGGGAGCTCCTATTCCACCAAATAATACAGGAGTCATAATCGATAGCCAGTCTGTTATCGCGCCATCATTCATAGGAGAGCCAGCACCACCACGACCCCTCTCTCCCAAACCACGTTTCTTGCCTGACGTTACTTCGTATCATTCGGACGGCGGAAACTCGCGAACTTTCGACTGGCCGGCGCCGCTAGGAAGTGAGCCTCAGCCGGAAAGCCTTTCGGTTGGCTTATCAGCACAATACTTCCACGAAGACGGGCGCCTGACAGCAAGAACCATCTGTGAAGGTGATGCTGGCCCTCAGTACTGCGTGGCGGCACTGAATCCAGACACTTTGGAAACTTTGGCCACCTGGGTCCCGCAAAATCAAACGCTGTTAAGCCCGTACTATACGGTTGCAAAGCGGAACATTCTCATTCCCACCTTGGAAGGGAGTATAATCGAGCTCGAGCGGTTTGACGGCGCAAACTATACTTCGCTGAAACAGACGCGAACAATTGATATCCTGGCTGCGCTACCGGCCGGTTTCATGGCTTCTACTAGCGTATACGACATAGAGGGTCGCATTTGGTTTGTCGCCGGCAGACTACAGAGGACCGGAAACAACGACGACTAAGGCTTTATTGGTTACATCGATGAACATGGCACAGTACGTGCCCACCGCCTAGAAGGACAATTATTTGAAAATTCCATCGCTGTCAACGGCAATTATATCTATGCCAATACCGGCCCTGTGAGTCTTGGTGACCCTTCTACTACGGGGCGCATGTATGCTTTCCAGGCGGCCGAGAGCGGAGAGATTGAGATCCTCTGGAGCGAGGACTATGCTGTTGACAGTGCGATCAAGCTTGGTGGTTTGTCCCGCGGCTCTGGATCCACTCCAGCTCTCATTGGCAATCGCTTTGTTGCAATAACGGACAATGCCCCGGGACGCATAAATCTCAACGTCTATCAGCAGATTGGTAACTGGACTAAAGGGACCGCGGCTGGAGGATCGACCTTAGTTTGCAGTGTCCCTTTGTTTCAACCCAACGCTAGCGCAAGTGAGAACGCTATGATAGGATACTATGATGGGTCAACTTACAGCGTTGTTGCAAACAACCACTGCTCAGCACCTCATATCCAGAATCTCGATCAGTTGAAAGATATCAATGGAGACTTTAACAACTTCAGCACCCTTGCTCCCGGCATTACCCGCATAGATATTACTGAGGAGGGCGCATGTTCGACCCGCTGGGAAGCGCAAATTCGATCCACGAGTGTACTCAGTCTCTCTACTGCTAATGGGTTGCTTTATGCATACACGCAGGATGATCAGCTTGCCTTGGCGGGAGATTACGCATGGTATTTTACAGCAATCGATTTTGCCACTGGAGAAGTTGTCTGGCGCGCAAAGGCTGGAGCGGGTGGGATATTCAACAATGACTTGGCTCCGACTCAGTTATCACCAAGCGGAAGGCTCTGGCAGATTGTCCTTGGCGGTGTCACTTGGCTTGATGAATAGGCCCGAATGGACTACCCATGTGCTACTGAGAGTCAGAAGAATATGCGGAACTTGGAAGTTATGAGACACTATTAGAGGGTTTTTTCTTTTGTGCGAAGAAAAGTGATTCCTACGGTCTTACTTCAAACGTTCAGAAATTCGATTCAATATGGTCTCTTTCCATAGAGGTACAACCTTTTCAAGAAATTTATGCACCTGATAGGGCTACCAAATACAGGAACACTATCACAATAAAGTGAAAAAGGGCAGGATTCTTATCTGGGAATAAGAGTGTCAATCGAATAAATTATCCATCGGTTTAGGGTAAGCAAAGTACAGCCGCGGACTCGGACACCCAGCGCAATGGAACTGAGACAGTCAAAAGCGAGAGGTTATTAACTCAGGAATACGTATTTTCCTCCTAAGTCTATATAACGGCGCTTCACTATCGCGTTGAGGTATCACTCATTCATGAGCGGAGACGAGAGGATTTTCGCTCTCAAACGTTTCCAAACTTCTCTGCTCCTTGCCTTCACCTGAAAAACCTCAGGCGTCAGGGCCTGATCCTTCCCAGGGCCTGAGACAAGTTTTGTACTCAGCCGTCATAAAACTCTCACACCGCTCCAAGCACTGGGTTCTTTCCTAAGACTTGCCTCGTCAGGGCCTACCGACCGGTATTGGCTTCCGTCAAGCCACTTATAGCCCTTGATGATTGCCAAGGCGCTTAGGTAATTTTGCCGGGGTTTTGCGCTCCAACGAATCATAGCTTATTAGGCAATCTTGTCAGGGTTTTGCGCTCCCACGAATCATAGCTGAGGCAATCTTGCCACGGGTATACGCTCCCACAAATCATTTCTTCCACGCAGCGCACTTCAGGTAATAACAGGCTAGAGCTTGATGCTCCTAGTTGCTGACTCGAAGAGTCGAAACAGAATCATTGAAATATGTGCATAAAAAAACGGTTGGCCTGTGCGTACTTTTCGAATTCGTAAGATCCGGCACCTCGCTGCTCGCAGACATGGCCAGGTCCTTTACAGACCATAATGATATTGCATTTCGAGTGGACGAGGTGACATATGTGCGTGCATTCTTTATGTTTTTGTGATCATAGGTGCTCGCACGTCGCCGCTTTTAGATCTATAGAACTTTCCATAATCACTCGTTCAATCTTAAGTGAGGCAAACGTGCTTGTATTGCACATGAACGGCCTCAAGCAGGGACCCGAGACGTTTTAGCTACGGTAATGCAGGCGAAAACGGAAGCGGAAGCGGAATCTTATGAAGATACATTGTAGTTCATGAACCGGTGGGTGGGATGGCTTGTACCTTCTTCCTTCTTTCTTTTCAAATGTTTAAGCATAAAATCCCGCTAGACTTCCCAGTCTCAGCGGGAAAAGCAATCCAAATCTGAATCAGTCTATAATTAGTACTATAATCAAGCCTCGTGTAGGTATCTAGCGGCCCGTGCTAGTACGGTATATCTACAGTAGGGGCCAAGGGGGTCCAAGTTAAGTTATGTAGAGAATTCCATCTGAAAAGGGAAAACTCGGGGATTTTATCCGAAGTCTATGTCCAGTTTCTGTTCAGGCCCTTCGGGACAGGTGCCTGATCCGCAGTCGCAATCTGGTCGCAGCATTGCTTGTTTAATGGTACTCCCCATCCACCGAGCAAGTTTTTGATGGTACACGGCGGGTGGAGATGGCAGTGAAAGGGGCCTGATCCGTCTCCAAGCAGGACACACAGCGCGACTTGTCTTGCTAGTACGTATGAGGTTTAACCGAAATAGAAATACCATCATATTTGAAGCCCTGAAACTTGTAGTCTGGAATCAAGTTCTTCAGAAGTAGTACCGCTGCAACTATTTATTTACTTGGGGCATCCCCGTAACCATAGTCGCAAATACCCAACATCATTTCCTTTTCTTACAAGGTTGTTTGCACTCTACAATGGAACGATTAGCCGAACGTCTGGTCCTAATGTGGAGGGCGCCTCTGCTCAGCCTGGGCTTTGCGGTCCTGCTATTGGTAAGTACTCACTAGGAGCGCCTAGAACCTGCCGCAATTGACCAAGATTACATATCTGTTCAGGCAATATCCTACTCTTTATGGCATGTATTCTACAACCTATATGTCCATCCACTCCGGAGATTCCCTGGTCCTTATGCAACCCGCGCGAGCCTTTTGTGCAAGTTAACAAAATCTTACAACGGAAACTTTGCCCATTATGTCAACAAGCTGCATGAGAAATATGGCCCTGTTGTCCGTATTGCACCAAATGAGCTATCTTTCATCGATTCGAAAGCATGGAAAGACATATATGGCCACCACTCCTCACACGAAATGACTAAAGATCCTCACACATACCGCCCCCTGGGAGACCTTGTCCCGGACAGTCTCATTACTTCAAGCCGGCATGAGCATGCCGCTATCCGCCGCCAATTATCCCATGGCTTCTCCGAACGTTCAATGCGTGGCCAGGAACCCATCATCAACAGCTACGTGGACTTGCTGATTCGTCGCCTGGAGGAGCACTCCGATAATGGCTGGAAACCAATCGATATGCGGGCGTGGTTCATATTTACAAGTTTCGACATTATCGGAAACCTTGCCTTTGGATCAGACTTTGGTTGCCTCGAGTACTCGCGTTTCCATCCGTGGGTCCATTCAATCGCAAACAACTTCAGAGAAAGTGAGAAATGGCGATATCTAAGTCAAGTCTTTCCCCTCAGCTTCATCACCTGGATGGTTCGGTGGGGTATCTTCAAGTCTCAAACGGATCTTATGCTTTACACGAAGCAGAAAGTAGAAGAGCGGGTGAATTTTGGAGTCGAGAGACCCGATTTGATTGAAGGGCTCATTCGAAAGAGAGACATTTTGGTAAGTGACACCGCACGTGAGATGGCTCCTTGGTGTCTTGAATGTTTATTGACGATACTGCTGTAGAAGCCTGGAGAGCTTGAGATGAATGCTCAACTAATCATCGTTGGGGGCTCAGATACAACAGCCACGCTTCTAACAGGTGCCCTTTTTTTGATAGCTTCACACCCAGAAGTGTATACGAGATTGACTAAAGAGATCAGAACAGCCTTCAAAGACGAAAAGGACATAACACTAACCTCTATTAAGAACTTGGACTATATGTTGGCGTGTTTGAAGGAGAGCCTTAGAATGTATCCGCCCGCAGCCCTTGGACTAGGGAGAGTCGTCCCAAAAGGTGGCACCGACATCGCAGGCTATTACGTTCCTCAAGATGTGAGTCATTATTTCCAGCGGGATTGGCATCAACAAAGTCCACATGTACTCATTCTCTAGGCCTCTGTCGCGGTTTGGCCACTTGCGGCGTATTGGAGTCACTCAAACTTCAAAGATCCAGGGAACTTCCATCCCAGCCGCTTCCTGGGAGACAAAGAATTCGCATCAGACGACCTTGATGCCCTCCAGCCGTTTAGTACTGGCCCACGTAACTGTATCGGTCGAAAGTAAGGTTCAATCCTCAATTAAATTCTGAATTTATCTGACCTCCATGGCTTTCAAATAGTATGGCTTATGCTGAGATGCGTCTTATCATGGCGAGACTCCTGTTCAAGTTTGACGTTGAGCTTCTGCCTGAAACCAAGGATTGGATCAAGCGCCAAAAGGTCTTCACTGTGTGGGAGAAGCCTGAGCTTCCGGTGTACTTGAGGCCAGTTAGCTCGCACTAAAATAACAGCGGCTCCTGCAGATGAGTTATCAATAGTCCAGGTGCTGCCAAAAGTATGGAACTAAATGGTAATGGATGCTTACTTGTAGCCCTTGCACTGCTACACTATACGAGTGCATCGTTCGGAGGTCTCTGAATAAGGTCCATAGAATTGCTATTTCACTGCATAAAGGGAAGAAGAAAGATAGCTAGCTAGTGTCTTGGGAGGTTGCTGTTGTATAGCCCATGGTGGATTCTTGATCCGACGCAGGGCTGTCCGGCGCCATGGTTCAGGGTCTCGCGTACCCTGTAACATACACCATCTCAATAATTAGACCTCATATTTGCGTCAATGACAAACTACCGTTCTGTCCTTTGGTAGGCGTGCTCGGGGCCATTTGATCCTGATCTGTTTACATTGTGTATCAATGCCGGCTCTTCTGCTTTATTATTACAGCGACGGTGCGAAGGCGAGAAAGAAGCAGCTATGTGGCCAGAAGGCAGGTCTTTACGCTGTTGCCATCATTGTTTCATTGTTTGTCAGTATCCGTATAATCATACGAAATGATTCATAGCTATTCATACACGGAGGACTCTGAATGCAGATCCCATAGAGCTTCTTGGCTTAAAGTGGGTATAGATTCACTCCTTTTTGTATTTGACGAGCCACCTTTCAAACAGAAAGGGTTGAGTCATGTTAAAGAGGTGCTGGTTTCGGGACCATTGCGATTGGCCACTCGATGAATCCATAATATGGGGTTCCCGAAAGCTGACGAGAGATATGTGAAATTAAAGCTTCAGCCCAGTTTGTTAAGAACCAACAATTTGTCGCGCCATGATACAGAATCACGCTGTAATATGCCAGTATGACCATTGTTGGAGGATATCGATCGCGTAGAAGCCCCAGAAAGGTATCGCTCATTCGAAGAGGCCACACAAAGGCAATTTTGAGCTCAGGAGCACCTGGCTGTGAGCTCAGTGTTTCATGGATGGCGTCCCGAAGCGTAGTGGCGCCCTCAATTACTACCGATATCTCGATCTCATCTGATTGCCCCCGGCGCTCAATGAGGTTTAACAGAACTACGTCTAGACGCTTTGTAATGGTTTGGAGGTGCTCGACATCCACTGGCGGGTCAGTTTGCTTCCAGAAAAGCCCTTTCATTGTTCCATTGCGTAATGTCTCCTCAGATGAGGCGAGAATAGCCGTGATCCCAGATACCAAAATAAAAATGTCGCTCAGACCCACTATGGGATCGAAAGATGTATTGTGACGCTCGCAGCTAGGGAGTGTGGCGAAAGCATTGATTACAACAAATATAGAGGCAGCGTAGGTTCCGTGACAGGTTTCCGACGTTAGCCCATCCTTTAGCACGGAGGTCATTTCGCGGATGGCCCTGCCTTGGTGCTGATATGCTGTGAGTGAATAATTCTGCCGGCGATCAGGATTCAAATATGCGAGGTGGAACGCGGCGAAAGCGAGTATTTCCTCGAGGAGTGTTGGAACCACAAGAGCTTCTCGAGGCATGTCGTATTGGTACATTGCGGATATCTCTTTAGATGTGGTTATGGTGCGATAGGCTTTGGCGGTGTAGTGATTCATAAGTTCCATGTCCATAAGCCGGTCAATCTGTGTCGCACTGCCATCTTCCAGCCGCGTGGTTTGGTGAAATGGTTTGAAAAACCACGGGACTGCATCGCCTGAATGCAGCACTGGGTGCTGCTGGGTATCAGAGCTTGGGTGTGACGAAGCTGGGTTATGAAAGCTATGGCTAGATAGCATGGAAGCGGTATTTGGGTACCCTTTTGGGAGCAGATTATTTGAAGGGGGAAACTTGTCGATGGATTTCCTTCCCTGCGTGGTTGATGGCAAGGGGGCAGGACAGAGAGTGGCAAAAGGTGCGGACTTGACCAAGCTGCATGGAACAGAATGTCGTTGGCACGCACCACAAGGTACTCTTTCGTCACACTGCAACATCAACGGCCTGCGTTAGTCGGCGAATCGAAAGGTTGACTTTGTCTAGAGGGCTGCTCCTTGCCTTGACGCGTCTCTGTTTGCAGCGCATGCAACCCATCCGAGACTTTGTGTATCCCAAGCGCTTCATACCGAGAGCTACTAAAACGAGAGCAAACACGAAAAGACAAGATATTTTCTATAGACGGCTGAGGACCGAAGCCGATTATTGTGTACGGGCTGGAGATGTTGAAGTCTTGCTCGAGACAACAGCTGGCGGGTGCTCTCGGCATGTTTCCGCACGGGATGAAAGAATGTCCGAAGCTAACTCATTGGGTGATGACCAACGAGGTTGGAATCGATCTGTTACCCCTTTGGTCGTAATCAATTTATTTACTTCAGGGCCTAAGCCTCCCGCTAGCTCCGTCAACTCACCCGGATACTACCCTCAACCTTGTCATGTCGGGGCAGTGCTCGTTTCAAGCTCTTAAAGTGCTGGTCTATACCAGTTCCGAATCCGGTCGCCAAATTTGTAGAGAATCATTGGGAGCGGGATCAGAGCCACTGCCACAAAGCCAAGAAGACTGTTCCCCCAACCTAAGCCTAGGGCATCGTACAATTTCAACCCACCTAATGGCACCAAGGCGCCCACCAGTGATCTAGCTAGCGTGACGGCAGCCGATGCGGACGATGCGTACTCTGGATATGAATCGATCTGATAATTAGAGAGACAGGTCTAGCAGATTGTCAAGAGCCAATACGACCTGAATGCCTCACTGAATGGCAACTTACTGTTGTGCCCAGCAGCCCGAAACATAACAGGGCGACGCTGATCATGGGAACAATCCAGTGGGCCTGCAACTGCGTTGTCCAGCCATACACAAACAACCCCACAGGGAGTGCGACACTCGCAGGCATAGTGACCCACGGCGATAGCTTCACTTCTGGCTTGAAAGGCTCGTCTCCGCCTCGCGTCTTCTCGTCTACGGCTACCAGATAGTCGGCGACGTAACCGAAACCCACCACAGCAATCATCATCCCGATCCCCGCCGGTAAGAAGGTTAGACCAAGCGTCGCTTCGCCGAAATGATACTGATCTGCGTAGACGAAGGCAAAAGTCGCCGTGAGCAGATTCAGGATTCCGAACGAGATGCCGACATATAAAGCAATCAGCGTAACTAGCGGGGTGGTGAAGAGGAGCTTCATCGGTCGAATGATTGCCAGCTTGATGAGCCCAAAGCTCCGTGTATCCATGTCAGCTCGAAGTGCATCGTTGCCTGTTTCCTTGCGCAGTCTGCGGGCTTTGCGCTCGAGCAGAGTTGGAGCGTATGTTTCCTGCATAAAGGCCACACCAAGAATCCCGAGGGCACCACCCTGGCGGCGCGGTTAGAGCGAGTAGCTGACGTTGCAATTCAAACTTACCACGATTGCAAGGATCCAATACACCCACCGCCAACCTAAATTCTCAACGACGTAGCCTCCTATCACAGGCCCAATACATGGCCCAAGGAGAGGGCCAATCGCCCAGATAGATATTGCTCGTCCTCGCCACTCAAGCTGAATTAAGTCCATGATGCTGCCGATTCCGACGGTTGTCGGAGCGGACCCGAAGACGCCCATGAGAAAACGTAAGGCCAGGAGCGTGTCCATATTGTTACTCATTGCTGCGCCAACACAGACGAGGACAAAGGAAAAGTTGCCAAGATGATAAAGGTAGACGCGCCCGTATATCTCGCTGATGGGCGCGAATACCAATGGGCCGAACGCATAGCCAAGGAAGTAAATGGATACAACGAATGTAGCCGTGATGGACGAGCTGATATTAAATTCGATCAGGATTTTGGCGATTCCGGGGCTGAACATTGAGGAGCCCTATCCATTCCGGAGCTTAGCGTTGGAAGCACACACATGATATCATGGGCCATACCAGCGGGCTAATGCGTGAAGATAAAATATCGTCAGTGACCCCTATGACTGATGTCATGCCATGTCTTGATTACTTACGAAATGATGGTCAGTACCGACATGAGAGCCATGTTAACGGCCTTTTTCCACGTCGGCCAGTTTTGGGGGTCTTCAGGGTCATTTGGCCCATCCCAAGCAACAATATTAACGTCCGTTCCCGTAGGACCCTCTACTGAGAGGCCTACATGTTTCTCTTTGGGGATGCTTTCTTTAGTATTCAGAGGACATGAATAACTCATTTTCTCTTCTGTCTCTTCACCGTTTGTTTTGGGATCACCACTGTTTTCGAGCCAGTATTGATGGAAAATGAGAACGCGAGAGAGGAAGAGAGGGCGGCCCATGGAACCAGCAATGATGAAAATGAGTGGAATGGATTTTTGCTTATCATCTCCTTCAAGAATGCAGTGTGGACATCGTCACTCTATATAGGTCCGCGGTAGGATTTATTGCGTGAGTGGGACGAATAGAAAGTCACCGCGGTAACGAAAACGAGAACGAGCTAGCCACCCGTTTACACGCGTCCCGAAATTATCGGAGGCACCGCGTATTTGGGGGAGGATTCACTTATTGAAACATGATTCTATTATTCCAAGAAGTAACAGGTGTTCATAGGAGATAATACGAAGATTCGGGTATACAAGAGCATGCGTCGGTCGTCACGCAAGGACATTAGGAACAATATCAGCCTGTCGGGAACCAACGAGTCTATTCCCGTTCTTGGGAGAATTTTGACTTTTACCAGGCTTTCAGCTACAATCTTATGCATGGAACCACTGGCTGGTAAAGCAAAAGGGAGTATTATGCAAAGTTAGAGGGATGCATTGTCTACTTGTGTCGCCGTGAAGCACGGAATTTCTTCTACCCTCTTCCTAACAAGGATTTGAATATGCATCAATACCGAAATCAGATCAATAATACAAGAAAGAGGGACATCATAGCCCTAACCCGATTGATGGTTCAATCACGACCATGGAAGGGGTTGCAGGGTAGGCCGATGGCGCGGTAAAGGTGATGTTGAGATGGTCTTGGCCATCTCCGCGCCCTGCCTCAACACGCATGCACCATCTCAGGTAAGGTCGCCGACCGCTCAGCGTTCTTTTTGATCCTGTATGAGCTTTACCAGGTGCTCCCCGCAAAACTCCAATGAATCTACATTTTAGTTTCCCTTCTTTCTATTTCCGTCCTGTTAAACCTTTCCCACCCAATTGCATATCCACGACTTGGGATAATCGAAGCATTATTTCAGCAACCATTGGAGATTTGGTATTAAGAAAAGTTTTAAACAGATTCTTCAACTACTGATTCTGCCTTGCCCTTCTCGACTTCCTGCAGGATGCTGCGCCCCCAGCCATTGGCGTACCAGGCTATCGGAGGAACATTTTGTAATATAGTGCAATATTTCGCAAGCACGCCAAGTGCCAATTCGTCCCGGTCTTCAACGAGTAGTAAGAATTCTTGTGTTAGGGAGATGGGCCATTGCATAACAACGCGCCATTCGTATGGCGGAGGAGCGGAATCAATCGCGTCCTCAATGCAGACTATGAGAGTAAAAATTGCTCGTTTGATTGCGTCGTTCTGCGGAGGCGGACTCTGAATGGATGGTTGGAGTTTTTGTAGCATCTCTTGCAAGCTCAAGAGGAGAGATTCCAGGCGGCTCTCTTGTCTGTCGTGGTGCCGTTGTCGGAACATGTCTGCCAGACACCCTTGGGCAAGGTCGTACTTGAATGAATCGAGAACAGCGTACATACCCCTGATAGTGTGGAAAATACCCAGCAAATCTTTCAACCGGGGTTGAGAAGCACTTCCGGCATCTTGATTTGCGGCGAGGGACGCGAATGAGCTGAAGACTAACAGCAGTGAAGCCACGAAGAAAGCATGGCTTGTCTTGGGCGTGATACTCATCAACTGTGACCCGATGCCATGAGTGGCCGCTGTCTGATGTTTCAGGCCACGGGTCGTGTGGACCTGCTTATGGCTGGGGTGCAGGTACGCGAGATGGAACGAAGTGAGAGCGAGGAGCTGATGCTTCAGAGCCTGTTGGGCGAGAGCAAGTTGTTTGAATTGGACTTGGTGGATGTGTCTCAGATCGGCAGACCCCGGTAGAGTGAAAGACGTAGAGATATGGTAATGATGCATGAGGTCTGCATCATCGCCCCATTCCATCCATGGCAGGCCTTGCCCGAGTGGTGAAGGGACAGGCATCGTATGATTCGACTCAGAGCTCCGACTTAGAGTCAGTTGGCGAACTTCATTTGTACCAGACGGCAGCTGTGGTAAGGCGGCCATGAGGCTGCAGGCCCAACCATGTTTAAGACAAGCACTACACGGTACTTTCTCATCACACTGTCTCTGTAGTCAGCCCCGGTGAGAAGTAGATGGCGCATTTATTCACCTTGACACGTCTTTTTTTGCATTTCGCGCAGCCCAGACGGGACTTTGAATGGCCTGGACGTTGCATGAGCAAAGACAGGTGCGAGGAAAACTTGTATCGATATGGAGTCTTGCCAAAGTGCGAGTCCGGCTCTGCCGTCTTAAGGGAGAATTGGCGCTGAGCATATCGTGATTCTCCTGGAGGATCGCATTCGCATTTGTCGTGACGCGGTCCGTAGCGCTGAGCTGAGCGATGGGCTCCAGCCACAGTCCACAGACGGTTCCACCCACCTTAGAGTCTCTGTTACAAATCTCAGCCACGATTACAGAAGCCTCCCCTATTATTAGCATGGAGAAATTCGGAAAGATGTGAAAGATACAAGAACTATTACTATTTGGTCTTGAATTCTAATTGGTATAGTATCAAGGTAGTATTATTTTATCAAGTGGTGCCTAATATCCTTGCTACCATCGCTAAAGCAGTCCACAACAACCTGACCCGGACCCGGATCCGAACCCGACAAGGAGGCGACCCGCTTTGACACTTCTTATTATCACTGCAATTGGCAAAGGGGGCATTTGCCACTGCGGTCCCGCAGCTCTTGAGCCCAGACTCGTCATAGTTTCCATTTGAATTCCTTTGGGTGTCGCTCGAGCCGATTGAGGAGCACGTACTGAAGGTTCGCCACGGTCATGGCACCAATCGACGTCGCAATGAGAGACAGAATGACGGTCCATCCTCGCGGGTAGAAGGGCGATCTGTCGTCTGACCGAAATATCTGACCGCCAATGATGCCGGCGAGGTTGGCGCTCATGATGTGGATCGCCATGGTTATGGACCGCTCCGCCTCCGAGGCACAGTTGACTGACAGCCATGATGCATGGGTCGCATCTGTTTCATCTGTCAGAATATGCTGAACCAGCACTTCACAGAGACAAAAGCGAAATCAATACGTACGCCATGACGTGCTAAAGAGATGGCTCACAGCAAGCACCGAGAAGCGAGCAGCTCGATTGTCGCTGTGGATCAGAAGACGGTTGGCGACCTGATGATGAGCATCCGAATTAGCTCCGCTATATCCACCGTCTCAAATTCGATTCGACCAAGCGGATAAAACTCACAGCAAATGCAAGGTTGCAAATCAAGGCGACAAGAACCAACGGTCCTCGCCTTTTAGTCTTGTCACTGTCACAAAACTTGATATTAGCCTAGTCGTGGACAAAAGAGGTTGGGGAGTATCACGTACGAAACCCAGCCAAGAAACAGACAGCCAATCAAATAGATCCAGGTCGGTACTGTCATTAAAGCATTGGCATCCATGGCAGCAAACCCCATGCCTGTCACCAGAGAAGGCGAGTAAGACCCAATACCTTGGGCTGGAGCGTGGGCGGCGACAGTGGCCATGATGTGCGGAATGAGTCGCCAGTTGGTAAACTGCAGTCATGAGGTCTCAGTTTCGGTAGTTTTCACATATCAACAACGCAGCAGGATACGCACCACATGGCGCAGCTCTTCCCGTGTGACGCTCTTGCTAGCCCTGTTTGCCTTGGCAGGGTCGTCAAGCAGAACTCTCTGGCGGACGATGTGCGCCTCACGTTCGCTGAAGTATTGAAAGCCAAGAACCGATACCGGGTTCGACGTCGACTTGGGAAAGGCGAGGATGAAGATGACGCCCGAGAGAAAGGCTAGCAACCCTTCTCTCTACACACCTAAGCTTGAATCACAGAGCTCCAGAGGTTCGATTTGGTATGGATAACTTACGATGAAGAGCCATTGCCAGCCGGCCAAACCGCCTCGACCATGGAGATCGCGAATACTGCAGGGAAAGATTAGTCGGGAGGTCACAAAGTGAAATTGTAGAACGTACACTCCGTAGGCAACAAGACTTCCAAGAGCTGCAGCGCCCATGGCCCCTGCAAAATAGATGGAAAATCTTGTTGCACTTTCAAACGTCTTGTACCAGTTCGTAAGAATAAAAAGCCCCGCTGGAGTAAATCCAGACTCGCAAAGACTGGATGCCCCGTCAGACCAGAGATGAGACGTCAAAGATAGGCTATATATACCCGAGTAGTAGACGGGTTGCAAGATATGCAGGAAGGCCTTTCTGGAAGGACTGTAAAGTTCCTACCAGTGACCTTGAATTTACATGTTAGCTCTGTGATCTTATCTGCATACCCACCAGCCCCAGTACCAAAGATTGAACGTACCAAGCCACGATCTGGGACCCAATCCATATGGTTGGGCCAACTCTGTATAATAAAAGGTTGCTGGGAATCTGTCACCATACCGTTAGTAATAGGGGCTGTCAGGCTTGTGTAGACACGCCGTACCTCGAAAAGCACAATTCCCGCAGAGAGAAGTTGCTGGCCAATATTGAACTCGTTCTGGGTGATGCCGACGTCGTGCAGGAATCCGTTGTTGAGTGCGAAAGCTCTGCTTGACGTCAGCGTCATGTCGAAGCGCAACAATGGGCCGTACGGCTCACATATTTGTTCGATTGAGCATGAGGGTCGAAAAGCTCAGCGTTAGTATGGGCATGATAAGCCAATCAATTCTGCTCGACATTATTAGAAGTGTAATGACTGACAACCTAACTTAGTGTAGTGACTTACTTCCGCAGAACAGTGCTCTCCTCTTCTTCGCTCCAAGAAGAAACGGGACTGCTGCTTTGTTCGCTCTTTGGGGTGCCTTCGGATTCGCAAACTAGACCATATTGTTGGCTCAGATCCCGAACGGAACCTTCAGCGTCCATCATAGGCATCTGCATAATGGCTTCGGATTCGCAAACTAGATAATGTTCTTGGCTTGAATCCCGGACCGAACATTCGGGTTCTATTGCATGGATCTGCAGGGTATGCCAACGCTCCAAAGGCTATCCGGATCTCGCACCCAACAAAAGTATTGATCTCAAAGGCTATCTCTGGGCCAGCTTCGAGATTGCAAGACCTTATATCTTGTTTTCTTTTTTTCCCCTAAGCGCTTGAGGAGAAGGGGAAGACCTTTGGTGCATCACCTCGCTGCCCTCTTGTTCTGAATTGACTCCCGGGGGCCTGGCAATTAGCCGTCATTTCACGCGGCCTTCTTTCAAGGCTGAAGGATTGGGATGATGGGCATGGCATAACAGCCCCACGGCGGTACGAGATGCATTAGCGCGGAGCGATCCTTGTCGGGTTCTGGGCTGAATCGCCGATCATCAAGCTGGTGATCACCATGCCCTAAGAACTTGCGAACGCGACCCCGAAGACGAAATCGCCATCGGCCTCATTTGGGCAGTGCAAAGATTTGGCTCGCTAGCATTGAGATATAAAAGACCATGCAAGGGCATTCGAGAACATGAACCAGTTGGCCAACTCCCAGTGTTCATTTGACACTACTTCCATGAGCAAACATGCTTCACTAGTTCCTATCTCTCGGCGCACTGCTGGCACGGTCGGCGTTGGCACTTACAGCCGAAAGCCGATTTCCTCTCGAAGACTGACCCAACTTGACGTATCGACGGATGCGGCAGATGGAAAACGACCAAATGTAATTCTGGCCCTGACCGATGACCAGGACCTGCACATGAACTCACTCGACTACATGCCGCTACTGAAGAAGCGCTTGTTGGATCAGGGTACCTTGTAAAAGAAGCACTTTTGCACGACGACCATTTGCTGCCCTGCTCGGGTCTCCCTCCTCACCGGCAAACTGTCGCATAACACGAACGTCACGGATGTCTATCCTCCGTATGGTGTGGCTTCCATTCTGTGAATCTTGCCAAAAGCGATGTAACTCACAAATCTCCAGGCGCATACCCCAAGTTTGTCGATAACGGCCTCAACGACACCTATCTACCAGTCTGGCTTCAAGCTGCCGGCTACGACGCTTACTACACTGGTAAACTGTTCAACGCCCACACAGTGGAGAACTACAACAAGCCAGGGCAAAGGGCTGGACGTGGTCTAACTTCCTGCTGGATCCCTTCATTCATGTCTACTACAAGGTCACATTCCAGCGAAAACGCGATCCCCCGACGAGCTACGAAGGAGAACACAGCGTCGACGTGATGGTCGATAAATCCTACGAATTCCTGGAAGAAGCAGCTAGGATTGGCAACCCCTTCTTTTTGGACATTGCGCCGCCGGCTCCACACACCGATGTGCAGTTCAACGAGCAGGGAGAAAACACGACCAACACTTTTCAACCCCCTGTCCCAGCACGTCGGCATGAACACCTGTTTCAGGACCTCAAGGTTCCCAGAACGGAGCACTTCAAATCCAAGACGCCCTCCGATAGTGCTGCATGGATGGCGGCCCGGCCATTTATTTCGAACGCTGAAATCGATAGCTATGATCACTTTTACCGGCAGCGCCCTCGTTCACTTTAGTCCGTGGATGAGCTGGTTAAAGGTTCACACAAACGCCTAGAGAAACTAGACTTGCTGGATAACACTTATGTCATGTACACGACTGACAATGGCTTCCACATCGGACAACACTGTCTTCCTCCGGGCAAGGAGTGCGGCTTCGAGGAGGACATCAACATCTCCCTTGTTGTCACAGGCCCCATTGTTCCTGCCGGTGTCGAGACAAATGTAGTGACCACTCACACGGATCTTCTTCCTACGATACTGAACCTGGCCAAGGTCTGCCCCCCCCCAAAGAATTTTGACGGCGTTGCCACCCCCCTGTCGCAGGGTGACGTGGCGGAAGCTCAAAGGTCGCGCCACGAGCATGTCACAATCGAGTTTTGGGGCTTTGCGCAATACGAGGGGCGAAAAGGACGTTGGCGTGCGCAATCCCAACAGTACGTACAAAACTGTTCGTGTTGTCAGTCCGGAGTACGACCTGTACTACTCCATTTGGTGTAGCGGTGAGCACGAGCTCTACATTCTTAAGGCAAGTTTGTGAACCGGAATTAGGCGGAACAGTTGAGACTTGCGCAAGCGCTGCAGACGGATCCTTACGAACGCCATAAGTTCATCACCGAACAGGCCGAGAGGGCTGCAGGGGTGCCTCTGGGCCGCCTCATCTCCCGTCTCGACGCACTCATTTTGGTGCTCGAGTCATACAAGGGCAAGGCGTACGTACATTTCTGGGCCAAGCTACACCCTCAAGGCAACGTGGAAACCTTGCAGGATGTGCTGGTACCACTCTTCGACGACTTCTACTCGGCGCAGCAGCGAGTGAGCTTTGACCGGTGCGAACTTGGGTACGTCATCGATGCGGAGAGTCCGCAGTTTCCTAATGACGGACTGATGTATCGGGATGGGGTTCGGGCTAGCGAGTGGACTTAGACTCCCGACTGAGCTTTTCTCCGAGCTAGCAAGAAGCGGGGAGGCTGGAAACTGTTTGGTAGTCGAGTTTCGATACAGCGTATTACATCGCAAACTCATGTTATTCACGGACTTTTGTCCGGTATAGGGCTTGGCAAGGACCCGCAGGGGGCAGTTCTTGTTGGGAGACTAACGACTCATTCCTGGAGGAATCGAATCAAGGAGTCCCCGTCTCCTATCCTTAAACCATGTCGTGCTTTACTCCGGGAACATGAGTTTGACCCGAGGGCAAGGCACGGAGGTTGAGCACTTGCGTAGGGCTGATCCTGGGGACGCTCATCTCGCATCAAAGCCAATAAGAAAAGAAATATCGCGGCGTTGGAGAGCCTAGACCCGGCACTAGTTTGACAGAATCAATAGCACTTCGACGTCAGCCAATTAGGAAAGCCGCGTCGCGAGGTGCAGTAGCGGCAGACCGGGGTCTATCTCCGCTAACCTCAATTTTGATCCCAATTGTAGAGGTATCCATATTTCGGGCTATCTTCCCTACGCTTTGGCCCCTGGCTCTGCATCAAACTTGAAATTGACTCGCATTTGCTACCTTCTTACTGGTCATTGTTGATTGTAGTACACCGATCGACAATGAACTTTCCATAGTGACTCCCTCTTCTTTTCATTGCCCGGGTGTCAGGAGTTTCATATTGGACAATAGCTAGCTTGGCTGCGTCCAAGTACGAAGAGAAGGTTACAAGGCAAAGACATGCAACGTGGCTTCTGCTGATCAAATGACAAAGATGTATTAGGAAAGCCGTCTAGGGTTCGGATCAATGGCGCCCGACATGGTCCCACTGCTCCGAAAACCGACATTGGCATTGCCTAAAAGTGTTCTCATTAAGCCGGAAGTGGGTATCAGATCATTGTTACTAGCTCAGAGGTTGTTCGACCAGAGAAAGATTCTTGCTACTGGACTCCCCTATTATCATTTACTAAATTTGTTGATATTCCTTGGACGTCCAATTTGTCGTAGCTCTGAGAGGCCATGTCAGTCGTCAATACTAAGCAATACTTTATCAACGGTCAGGCAACTGCTGTTAAGCTAAGCGAGGACTCTCCAAAACAAGCGAGTCATCTTTGCACCATGATGGAATTTAATTGGAAATCTGTCACGGACCAAGTGTAGATGACTTGGTCTCCCTCCAAGCAGCTCGCTACCTTCTTGTCATCCATGAGGTTAGATATAATGCACAACATGATCCAGATCAAAGAAGGGCAATAAGTAGCAGACTGCGCCAAGTCCGAACACTGCCTCTACGTCGTGAGAGATGTTCAATTGCCAGTGGAAGTGCGAGATTGAGAAGGGACAAGCAAAGAGGAAGCCCTGAACAGACCTGATACGTTACATTCGTTGTCAGATGTCCCTAGCTGATTGCTTAGGTTACAGTTGCTTGCGACTCTTAAGAAAAGAAGGCTCTTTCGATCCAGGGCAGCCACTCGATGTCAACCAAATATATGCCAGCGACCTCGAGCTGTTATCAGAGCTTAACGAAGTTGTGGGGGTGCATATTTACCTAAACGGGCCCAGGGCCAAGTGCTGAACGCAATTTGACCATAGTATTAGGGGATGTGGTGCGCCCCTCGCACCGCTATTCAGGACCGCATTAGGATTCGATGGTCGAGTGGGAACCAATAGAGCGTGACCACGATAGCGAAGGAGCGGAAATGAACTGATCTCCTCGCTTACACAGCTCCCGGGTTCATCCGAGTGCTGTAAGCTATTTAATCCTTTTCTAACTAGAAGGATTCAGAAATGATTATACAGATTTTTGCCCCCCAGCTAGAAATACATAACAATTAATGTATATTCCGCCGGAATATTATATGAGGGTCTGGGTATCCAAGAATAAGTCTCGGTCGTTATGTGTGGTCGAAATTTCGGGAAGCCAACCATTGAAT
This sequence comes from Paramyrothecium roridum, assembly GCA_003012165.1. Lineage (NCBI taxonomy): Eukaryota > Fungi > Ascomycota > Sordariomycetes > Hypocreales > Stachybotryaceae > Paramyrothecium > Paramyrothecium roridum. The sequence goes on from PXOD01000163.1 coordinate 47,008, forward strand.
ACCCAGCACATCCGAGCCTGACGAAAAGGATACTTCTCTAATTGGTACTTTCGAATAGGTATAGTTGCACTCATGTAACAAAGATGGAGAGTATGTAGATTCAACTAGAGATTGAGAAAGCCAAACATGAGAACTATGTCTACGTTACGAGTCAAACCTATGAAATTGCATGGTGCTTGATAGTACTCAAAGGAAGCTTCTATTCTACGCTTTTCCACGAAAGTAAAAACATTTCTCTAATGGAGATACTTGTGGTCCTTCAAAGAGCGTTGAGGGACAGCCAGTGTAACAGCAGAAAGTGCAACCACAAGCATGCTAATGCCCCCAGCTGCCAGGTAGGCTTTGTCGAGGAAATTACTTCGGCTCGGAGGCCCATCGTTTGTAATGATGATCGACTTACTTCCTTGGCTCAGGTGAGCAGGGAAATCTGTAATTCCAATGTGTTTCTCGTTAGCGCCGCCCCGGCTGGCTCGTTCTGAGGTGCTGGAAACTCACGAGTGAAGATCTCGAAGCGATATACACCCGCCTCCATGGTTTGGTTGTCGTTACGCATTGCGAGTTTCGCAAACCTTTTGGATGCGGCGGTCCGCATCCAAACCATGAAAGCTTCGTCTTCTGCAGGATTGAACATATTACCAGAGTGGTAGCCATTAGGATATCGCTCGGACCAGTTTGGAGGTGGCACAATGACACTCCCTTCCTTATCTGCTGCCTTGGGGATTTCGTACGTCGTTGGTCCGTAAAGTACTCTGTCTGAGGGCGAAGCGATGCCGGATCTAGACATGTTGTACCATGAGTGAGAAGCCGATGAAGCCCCGTTCGAGCCTCCTGCAAGTTTGAGTGGGTTCATGAATGTATCGTTAAAGATTGAATTGGCAATCGAGCCGCAAGGGTAAATGATCCGCCGCTGCCCACCGCTCGCAGTTCCGGCTCTTGTGACAGGTTTGCATGAGTCATCGAGAGATTCTGCGCTCACAGGAGTGCCTTTCAGTTGTTCGTTATCGCGAGACGTGAGATATTTTCGATGGTTCTGTTTGAAGTTCCCAAGGCTATAGTAGAACAAAACGGGAGGTTCCAAGTCCACAGGCAGTGCAAACTCGATCGTACACGTGGTGTAGTTTCTGCTGACGCCGTCAAAGGCTAAAGCTTGACTGCTCCGTTTCCACTGCGTTGCAGGCAGGTTGTCTGACCACTTTGGAAATCGCGCTTCAATTTCTTCACTGGGCATGACCTCGAAGCGGTCTTGCGCCTCGATTTCGTGACATCGTGTGTAGTCAAAACGGAATTCTTTCACCTGCAAGCTTTCCAGTCAGTAGAGTACAGAATCTCAATCACGCTGATAGACCGACATGTGAGGTTGTCACGAGTAGGAAGACACCGAGTGCGATAAACAAAATTCCCAACAAGAGGCATGCTTGAATTGACGTTTTTGCAATTTGGACTGGCCTGATGTCATGTTAGAGATCGATTCACAAGGCTCGTGGGTTCTGGTAACGTACTTCCAAGCTTTCATCCGTTGCTGTAAGTGCGGAGTATCTTTTGGTCGGTGCAACTTTGCGCTTACTTCAATGCTGATACTCTTGCTTCTGCGTAAAAGCCCCATGATCAGCAGGTGCAATCTGTATGAAGAACCAAATGTCCGAGTAATGAGGCTCTATGGCCAAGGGATTTGCGGTGATGTGAAGACAATGTTTGTTATAGATCAATCAATCTCCCAATCGCTGCTGCTGCTGCTGCGAATGCCACAATCAGCAATAGACTGGGAATGTGCTTCCTTTCTGGCTTCAAAGTCTCCGACACTGTGACGAGTGGACAAATTCAGATGCTTCATCAGTCTACCGTCGACACGCAAGCTTTGTGGCTTGGTTTCGGGTTATGCCCAGATGGCTAGTGTGGTGTCAAGTTGAGATGGACTGGAAAATGCGGCGCGATATCATGCCTGTCTCTTCCCCTGGAATTGGGAGAAGACGCCCAGACTGCCGAGCTGGCACAGGAACTTTTAGTTGAATTGCCGCAGAGCTTAATCAAAGTTGACTTAGCTTTTACGTGGTTGCTCCGAAGTTCTTGAAAGTAAATTGATCGACGTTACCGGAGTGCGCTAGTAAGGGGGATGCGGGCCAGTCCGATGGCACTACGAGATTACAACGTTTCGTTACCAGCTTGTTTTCTTCGTTCTCGTTAAGTGGCCAATCAAGGGTTCAGATTTGGTCGCACCAGCCATGCACATCAATCCACGTAAGTGCGACACAACGAGGCTTGACGATGGAGCACGGGCACCGGAAAATTCCCTTCAATGAATTTCCGAAGATGGGGTCCCCGTACACGTCCAGGTCTCAACTTCGATCTCTTGGACCGAACAATCCCAAAGTCTTAAAGAAGATTCGTCAGACAGTTTCCAGGCTGGAATCAGCTTCAATGGATCGTTTCAAATGCCGTTGTCATTGCTGAAATTATTATAACATCGTTTGAGTGAAGATACGGGTCATTGTCATCGTTTTCAAACATCAAAGTCAGACCCTTCATTGCCACAATTATAGGCGAGGGGCATCTCTTAGAGACGGGCATCCTCGATCATCCGTCATACCGACCCTGTTCCATTCCAGTAGGATATAAAATTTCTTTGGCCAGACATCAAACTGATGCCGAAAATGGCTTTCAAAGATTCCTGGATGGATATTTCCGACTAGGCTTGTGCAAGTCTCCGTCACAACCAACAGGCCAAGGGCGCCGGATTCCTCTGCAACTGGGAAACAAGCAACAACTCATTGACGAGCGGCGCCAAGCGCCTTATATTTCTAATGCTATACGGACCAACCAGTATACAATTTTCAACTTCCTGCCTCGGCAGCTTGTCCACCAATTCTCCCGTGTGGCCCACGCTTATCTGATGGTCATTGCGATTCTGCAGTTGATCCCAGATCTTAGTACAACTGGAAAATTCACGACAATCATTCCTCTAAGCATATTTATCATTTTGATTATTGTAAAGGAAGGTTACTACGACTGGAAAAAGCATCGGGCCGATACTGAAGAGAATCGACGAAAAACTCATGTTCTGCAACATACCTCGGGCAGCCTATTCGAAGACTCGGACCACTCAGTATGGGTTCCTACTGAGTGGCAAAATGTTCATGTTGGTGATATTGTCAAGCTGTCAGAGGACGAGGATGTGCCCGCTGACATTGTTCTCTTGGGCGCTGATGGCGATAATGGCTTCGCATATGTTGATACCATGGCGTTAGACGGCGAAACAAACCTCAAAGCAAAACAGCCTTTGGTGATCTTTACCGAAGCGGATTCTGCACGGTCTATTGGAAAGATCTCGGCGGAATTCAGCATAGAGGATCCAAATGCAGACCTCTACCGCTTCGATGGGACACTCAAGGCGAACGGAAACGCTCTACCGATCAAGCTAGATCAGGTCATTTACCGTGGCTCAACACTTCGGAATACCCAGAGAGCAGTTTGTATCGTCATAAACACAGGCGAAGAATGCAAGATCAGGATGAATGCGAAAAGAGACGCCCGGGCTAAGAAGCCTGCTATTGAGGGCGTTATGAATCGCATTGTGTTCCATCTTATGCTCTATGTGCTCTTACTGTCCGTGCTATGCACCTTGGCATATTTCTATTGGCTTGGTGATGAGGAAAGAGGATTATGGTATCTATTTGGTGCGAAAGTACCATTTGAGCAAATCTTCCTTGGTTTCATCATTATGTTCAACCAAATCATTCCTCTGTCACTTTACGTGGGGCTGGAGGCAATCAAGCTTGGGCAGATGGCTTTGATTAATGGAGACTTAGAGATGTACCACGCGGAATCCGATAATCCAGCACGAGTCAATAATCCCAATATAGTGGATGACATGGGACAAATTAGTCACATCTTCACGGACAAGACAGGCACTTTGACTGAGAACATGATGAACCTCAGGCGAATTAGCGTTGGAGGAGCCAGCTTGATTCACAAAAAAGATCTCGAGGGTTGCTCAGTTGACACCCCGATCGCGGTTTCGAATGCAGACCAGACGACCGACGAAATGCTCGACTACATCAAGAACACCCCTGACTCGGTATTCTCCGCACAAGCATTTCGATATATCCTGTCCATCGCCTTGTGTCACACATGCATTCCGAAAACCACAGGGGAAGGAGAACTGGAGTATCAAGGATCGTCTCCGGATGAAGTGGCATTAGCCAGAGCCGCAAAAGAGCTTGGATTCATCGTCACTCATCGAAACTCGCGGTCCGTAACGGTAGCTGTGCCTCAGCACCCAGAAGGGGTCGAAACCGTGACTTACGAGATTCTGGATACGATAGAATTTACAAGCGATCGCAAGAGGATGTCAATAATTCTTCGGTCATCCAATGGTGGTATTTGGCTCATCTGCAAAGGTGCTGATAGTATTGTCCTCCCACGACTTGTCAGTGGGCCGTCTGGAGTCAGGGGTACGAAGAGGAGTTCGCAGAATCAGATCAGACTAAATCACGTCATGATTCAACGTACACGCAGTCAAACTCCATCCTCTGATAATCTTCATGGCAGTCCTTGCGATGCGAGTGATGACGGAGATTGGATTCCGCTTCGGTCAGCTCCTGCACATGCGCAATCCACTGTGCCGAGGTCTCAAAATGACAATCTCGGCTTGATCCTGTCCAGTGACTCTGTAGACGACAACGAAATTATTCAACGGTGCGTTGAGCATGTTGAGAGTTATGCCGAGGAAGGCCTGCGAACACTGATCTATGCGGAACGAGTTCTGGACGATGAAGAGTATGAAAGCTGGAAAAAAGAATTCAAGGAAGCGGAGACATCTTTAGTCAATCGCCAAGAGCTTATGGATGAAATCAGCGACAAAATTGAACAGAATCTCCATCTTCTGGGTGCCTCGGCAGTAGAAGACAAGCTACAAGAAGGGGTCCCGGAAACAATTGAGAAACTGCGTCGGGCAGGCATCAAGATCTGCATGCTGACAGGTGACAAGCGGGAGACGGCGATTAACATTGCCCATTCTACTAGAATCTGCAAGCCTGGATCTGCATTATACATTCTCGATGCTACAGAGGGGGATCTAGAGATGCAACTGGAGAGCATCAGTGGGAAACTGGAAATGAGTAGGAGCTCTCACCACACCAATGGTCCCCCAGCTGCCCCGACTGTACTTGTTGTCGACGGTGGGACGTTGAATGCTATCGAAGAACCCTCAGCCATTCATTTGAGGCCGCTATTTTATGCCCTTCTCAACAGGGTTGACTCCACTATTTGTTGTCGAGCCTCTCCGTCTCAGAAATCGCTTCTGGTTGCATCTGTTCGCAACGGTGTTTCCATGCAGAATAACACATCTCCTTTCCGCAAGATGCTATCCTGGTTCCGAAGCCCTCGAAAGCCGTTGACCCTGGCCATTGGTGATGGTGCCAATGATGTGGCTATGATTCTTACCGCAAGCGTGGGAGTCGGAATATCAGGAAAGGAGGGCCAACAAGCTTCCAGGGTTGCTGATTTCAGCATATCACAATTCCGGTACCTTTCTCGTTTATTGCTTGTTCATGGTCGGCATAACTATTATCGAACTACTTTGTTCATCTTGACCACCTTCTGGAAGGAAATATTTGTATACCTCCCACAGGCGCTGTACCAGGACCAGACTAATGTTACTGGAACCAGCCTGTACTATCCAACGAGTCTCATTTTTGTCTCCATCTTGACGGGTGCGTCCATGGTCGTCATTGGAGTATATGATCAGGATCTCGAGCCTCGAACTCTTCTGGCTGTCCCTGAACTTTACGCATACGGGCAGGGAGGCGAAGGGCTCAACATGAAAGTCTTCTTCAGCTGGGTCGGCAATGCGCTGCTTTCAGGTGTCATTGTGTATCGCGGCACGTGGCACGGCTATGTACGATCAGAGATAGTTGAGGATAATGGACTTTATGCTCAAGGAGCACTCACATTCATTGTCTGCATCATTTGGATCAACGTTAAAATCCTGTAAGAGGTCCCCTTCCTTCATACTCTAGAATACTGTGACTGACCATGGCCAGGTTCTTCGATTTGCATTACAAAACAAAGATCTCAGCTTGGTCAGCTTTTCTAAGTATTCTCGCATTATGGCTGTACCACCTGATCATTTCAATCTCTTCTGACGCCAGTGCTGGGCCGTACTCAGTGAAAGCCGGCATGCTCCAGATTTTCGGACGTGATGTTGCTTGGTGGATGAGTTTAATCTGGTCATTGGGAGCCCTGATGCTCATGGAGATAGTTCTCAGGACTGCGAAGCAAAACCGATTTGTGCGACTGGGCTTATCATGGGTTTGGGCTCTGGCCGGCAAGTCGGAGACAGGCGGAGGTGTACGCCCGGGGTTTCAGGATTGGGAACCTCGCCTCTGGCAAGAGATGGAAAATGATCCAGCGGTATCTGTGGCCATCGACAGGCTCCAGACATTGAGGACGGAGTAGTCTCAAGCCCCAATTGGCAGCAAACTTACACTCTTAATTAGTCCAAATGCTAACAGCAGCAGCACGATTTGGCTGTTGAATAGAGGCAGGAATTTCCGTTCTGAACATATCGTTATTTTCCTTTGTTCCCTAGTAACCTTCATGGATAATATCCAACTCTCATTATCTTAAGATATTATGTAAAATCCTGCACAGATTTTGATTTTTCACTTCTATCTAGAAAACATTTGCTTTACATGTAGCCAAAGCTAACCATGACAGCAAGTGTGTCTGTGATCAAAAAGTATGCAGCGTATATACAATTGGCCTGTATAGAAGCACGCCACTTGTCGCTAAGGATTAGATGGCGGCCGCCTACAGGCACCTTCATTTCGGCTCATGCGACTAGGAGTTTCGCGTCATACTGTTGTTTAGCCACACCTCTAAATCGTTCCTATGTTTCAAGAGTGCAAAATGAGCATGCGTCATCATCTCTTTTACTACCGTTAGCTTCGTTTTCGTATCGAGATATGATTGGCTCGCAAAGAAAAATCCGAAGTAACATCATGCAGGGTTGCCATAAGCAGAGTACACGGATATTGATGCTCGGACATTTTCGTTTTCGCATCAATAGTCCATTGGCTTCACAACGACCAGGTCCAATCACACGTCCGGAACTTGTGGATCCAAAGGGGCAAGCAAGAAGAACTTTGACCGGGCTCGAAGGCTGCCCCAACTAACTTCGTGGTTCGGGTCAAGCGCAGAATGACGATCCGGTGTTTCTTCACCGGAGACAATGTGACAAGACCACAATGGGTTTTGAAAAAAAAAAAAAAAAAAA
>PXOD01000164.1:0-41346 GCA_003012165.1 Paramyrothecium roridum
TCCCCCTCCCACCCCCCCCCCCTTCGCTCCCGTTCATGGCCGGTACTTACTGTACTTCAATAAAAAAGTAAGAAGAAGAAAAAAGGGAATGCCAGAAGATGGGTGATCACAAGATCATCGCCAAGCCGGCTATTGGCCAATCCCCCGATGCCCCACCGTCTTCCCCAGACGGGATACACGACAAGCCACCCAGGGAAGCTTGTTGCTTTCGCGATGCGACCTCATCTGCATCGACACCCTTGCTTGCACCTGTTATTTTCTGTTCTGTTTCTGTCATCTTCTGTCTCCGTGCTGTCAGACTCGTCTCGTAGCTACATCGCCGGCCTCGGCGACGGATCCCCATGTCTGCTAGAACCATGGCGTGCTCTACCCGCGACTTACACCGGCCTGCTCCGGTCCGTCACTAACACGCCCGAGGTTCCTCTCCCCCGTCATCACTTGTCACCCTCCCTCGTTCTCGAGGGGGAGCTTCCATCTGGCTCACATGCATCCTGCTCACCCCCCATCCACACGCCTGTCGCACTAGCTCGGGACCCTGCACGGCCATGTACTGGAGTATCACGGACCTTACCTTACCTCCTCGCGAGACGAGGGAAGGTACTGTAACTTTACCTATGCCTTTCCCATGCTCTGGGCTCTGTGCAGCCGGGCGCGGCGAGTTGGAGAACGAGGCTACCCTCATGCCCTGCCGTACAACACAATTTATCTACCCCTCACCCTCCCTCGTTTCCTCGTCCTCTTCCTCTCTTGCTATCGTCTTCTCTGTGTGCAGCTAGCTCTTCATATCCGCGCCGTCATTGTGCCGGTGCCGTAGCTCAGGTATCACCGTCGTCCCTTGGTGACGCATACCTGCTCGTTCAGCCCACTAAACTTTCCCGTCGACCCTGAGGACATCTCCCAAAACATGTCGTCGTCAGAGGAGAAGCCTGTCTTAGACGACAGCGGCAAGATGTATGTCCAAGATGCCCCTTCTCCACAGACCTCACTCTCCCGTCAACTGTCTCAACCCCACATAACATATCCCCATTCTTTGGGTCTCCAACATTGACTGACAACACCGTCCCGCTAGTGCCGTCAAGCATGATGATGATGTCAAGAATGAGCCTCGCCGTCCCAGCATTGCGGAGAACCTGAAGAAGAACTTCGAGGGTGAGATCCGTAATCCGCTGGCCGAGATTCCCCGTGAGCAGCTCCTCGAGGATGTCGCCACATGGCAGAAGGCGAAGGGCCTTCCCGATGACATCCTGCCTCTCCTCAAGAAGGGCGCTCTAGTCGCCCAGAACCCGGCACTGTTCGAGTCTCTGGACGAAATTGACGAGGATGAGAAGCAGGCCCTGAGAGAAGAGGTTACCAATCGCTGGAAGCACCCCTGGCCTCTCTACTACACCATCATCCTCAACTCGATTGCCGCTGCTATCCAGGGTTGGGATCAGGTCAGTGCCCTATGCCTAAGCTGTTGGCGAGCGCGCTGCATCTTGAGGAGTCAATCATATCTTTACTAACAACACGTCTCAGACTGGCTCTAATGGCGCCAACTTGACCTTTCACCAAGCACTTGGCATTCCAGATGCTGCTGGTTCGGCTTGCGGCCCCGTAGCCAATGAAGGCCTCTGTGCCAAAAACAGCTGGATTATTGGATTTGTCAACTCAATTCCGTACATCACCATCGCCTTGTTGTAAGTGGCACCGAAAATGGTTGACTTGGCCGGATGCTCGACAAAACTCATACTGACCATGGATTTTTCCAGTGCTGGATGGGTCTCTGATCCATTGAACGACCTTCTCGGCCGACGAGGCGTCATCTTCATCGCGGCCATCTTCTCTCTGTTTGCCCCCTTTGGTATGGCTCTTTCTCAGACATGGGGTCAACTTGCAGCTTCTCGGTAAGATCCGCCGAGGCATGAGGTATGAGGTTACAGAACTGACCGAGACTGGCAGTATGCTTCTAGGAATCGGCATGGGCTTGAAAGAAGTCACGGTCCCCGTCTTCTCGGCAGAGAATGCCCCTACAATCATCCGTGGAGGATTGGTCATGTCCTGGCAAGTTTGGACCGCCTTTGGTAAGTTGATAGCACTTTCAGACTAGCATAAGCACCGCCGGCAGCCAAAGCTGATGTATGTGAACACAGGCATCTTTCTGGGAACATGTGCCAACTTGGCTGTTGGACAAACTGGCTCAATCGCATGGCGGTTGCAGTTCGGTTCCGCCTTCATCCCCGCCGTTCCCCTCGTCCTTGGTGTCTACTTCTGCCCGGAGAGTCCCCGCTGGTACCTCAAAAAGAACAGGCACTCAAAGGCATGGCAGTCACTCCTCAAGTTGAGGAACACTCCGCTCCAAGCAGCCAGGGACCTTTACTATATCGACTGCCTCTTGGCCCAGGAGGATGTTCTCGTGCAGGAAACTGGCCTCAAGGCCACGGGCAACATGGTTACGCGTTTTATTGAGCTCTTCACCATCCCCAGAAACAGGCGAGCTACTTGGGCTTCTGGTATCGTCATGATCGCGCAGCAGATGTGTGGTATGTTTTACTCGCATCGCAACTCTTCCATGCTATTCTGGATTAACTAACCAGGAGTGTTCAAGGTATCAACATTATTGCCTTCTACAGCGCTACGATCTTCAAGCAGAGTGGCATCAGTGACTACACAGCTCTGTGGGCAAGTTTCGGATTTGGACTGATCAACTTCATCTTCGCCTGGCCTGCCGTTTGGACAATTGACACATATGGTCGTCGAACATTGCTCATCTTTACGTTCCCCAACATGTTCTGGACCCTACTTGGTTAGTCTCGCGATTCCTTCATAACTTTTGTTAAAGCTGCTAATGGGGCTCCTGGATAGCCGCTGGTCTGTGCTACCTGATTGAACCAGACAACGAGAACAGCACAGCCCGAATCGCAGCTGTGGCAACCTTTGTCTACATTTTCGCTGCCTTTTACTCCCCAGGTATGATACTCCGTTGTCGGACTCAATGTATAATGACAGGAACTCGGCTGAGACTTACTGCGCACAGGTGGTGGCCCTGTGCCCTTCATGTATTCGGCCGAAGTGTTCCCGTTGTCGCATCGTGAGATTGGCATGTCGTGGGCTGTTGCAACGAACAACTTCTGGGCTTCAGTCCTGTCGCTGACGTTCCCGCGCATGTTGATCGCCATGTCGGCAACTGGTGCCTTTGGATTCTATGCCGGGTTGAACTTGGTCGCGCTAGCGCTCATTTTCTTATTCGTGCCGGAGACGAAGCAAAAGTCCCTCGAGGAACTTGATCAAGTCTTTGGTGTTCCTGACCGCACGCACGCCAAGTATCAGCTCGGCACGGTGCTGCCCTGGTGGACCAAGCGCTACGTCCTTCGTCAGAAGGACGCGACATGCCCGGACTTATACCATGATGAGATCGCTGCGCAGCAGGCGCAGGCTAAGAAGGGTGCATCCTAACTGTTTCTGTAGACACACATCACATATGATGTACGTACGCGGCCAGGAAGTATCGTGCTTTGGTTTCGAATCTGCAGGTGTTACGCTCGTTATGGATTATACCCGAAGGATGTCACGGAGGGGAGGACGAGGTTGAGCAACCAGATGGCTGGACTAATGCGCTTGGGAGACGCGTGGATCTAGTGTGCAATGTCGTTCACTCACGTAATATATGCAAGTATTATATTATACCATGCTACCTTTTTGCATGTGGTCGGTCATTTCACGATGCTTGCCGTGGAAAAACGCGCCTTAGAATGCTTGGTGTTCCACGCGAACTGGCTTTGCCACTTCAAGGCTGTGTCCAACCTTGAGAATACGTGATGGAAAATGACATATGATAGCATTCTTTGCCATTTATTCAGAGACACGGCGTGGAGGAAAATAGAGACGCGAATATCTCATGGCACGAGATCTGCAATGGCACGCGGCAAACGTTGTCAGCCCCGGATTTTGAGACTGAATTGGGAAGTGTAAAGTGCCGAAGCGACAAGGGAAACAAAAGACCGCGGAGTGGAGCGTGCGCCGCGACGATAAGCACTGCTTGCCGGGTGGCATCATCCGTCCTCCCATGTTCACAGGTTTCATCGGCCGAACAAGCCTTGGTCAATGCTGCCGTCCCCGTGCCGAGACGTCAAGCTGAACGATGAGGCCAGACACGGTTCGCTGGCAAGAGGAAACGCATCAGTCGCATGTGTCGTCGCGCGAAGAGCTCTTGCATGATGTTGGGTGAGTCTTTTGCGACAAGTCTCTCCTAAGCCGCGACAGCAGAAACGGGGCCGGTGGGGTTTAGACAAGGAAGGACAATGGGAGAACAGACACAGAGAAGGGAAAAAAAAAAAGACGAGGGCTGTGGCGCAAAGGAAATTGCCTTGTCTGAAGGTGTAAGGCCCCCGTTTGGGGTTCTGGTGGTGCACGAGACAGGGATTGTTTCAGAGGGTTGAAATGGTGCGGCAACGCGACTGGGACTGGGCGGGAACGTCAAAGCGAGCATAGCCAAGGAAGGAAGACACGAGACTGTTTGGTCTGGACGTTTTGCGAAACAAACGGCGAGGTGCGTGCAATGCCTCTATGGGACGCGCGATCAGACCAGCGGCAGTGGACTGGGCGGGATGTGTGTAATTATGATTGATTACAAAGTGGTGATACTGTACAGTACTGCAAGTATTGAATGAGGCCTGGCCTTGTGATAATGTCATAAACTACCCGTTTAGGAAAGCCGCAGTACCTAGCTTTTCCAGGGCTAGAACGGGCCCAAGACAGGGTTGGCAAGGAGGGGGGGAGGGAAGGGCAGAGCATGGCAGAGCAAAGAAAGATGAGGTAACAGAATCTGTTGCAGGGCCGCACTCGGCTCCAGCTCATGCATGCAATGCACTGCACTGGTCAAGGCACAAAGGAACAAAGGCACAAGGAAGGCCAAGTCGCGACCCCTGTGCGGTAAAAGCAATTAAACCCCCTGCTCGTCGTCACACTCTTGGTTGGCCCAAAGGGGTAAAGCGCCAGGCACCGCGGGAGTTGGCAGCTGCAGGAACAAGAAATGGAAGAGCCCCAACCGGGCCGCCACGGCCAATCAAAGGGCGGCCCTGGGAAATTGTGCAAATTTTAAACCAGCCAGAAGAACAAGCCGCCTTGCTCCCCCAGACTTGTCCAAGGGCTGGCCGCCAGGGAACCAAAGGCGAAGCGCCATCGGACCCTTGCGCGCGATCAATGACGACCTGGGGAAGCACGTACGTACAGGTACTTGCCGTGGCTTAATAGCTCATCATTCCATGTCACTTTTCCTTCATTACTCGTTCCTGGCCTAAGGTAGACCTTCTCCCTCTCCCACCAACTTTCTTTTTGCCTTTGGCATGGTTCCAAGTGCTAGACGCCATGTGGGTAAATAGAAGAAGGAAGAAAAAAAAAAAAAGGGCACCGTCGATTGCGCCACTCGCTGCTTGCTCGCTCGCTCATCCCGACATGTCGTCGCGAAGGTGTGCCAGACGAATCGAGGTTTGGAGTGGTCCGTTGGTCTTGTTACCCACTCCTGGCTGGATCCATCCTGCTGTGGTTGCTGTGGTAGTGCCGACCATTCCCGCGGAGCTGGCCTGGAGTCAGGGCAAAAAAACTCTTATGGAGGTGTCGAAGGTTTCCGCTGTGGCGACTTGATTCCAGGCGACCGCGTATGCATGTTGAGAAATTTTCCATGACAAAGAGCCTTGGCTTTTTTTGTCGTCTTCCCGCCTCGTGAATGACCTCACTGGATGCCAGATCACAAAGCCGTGCACCTGCTCAACACATCCCCCGTCGGGCCGGTGTCTTCCTCGACCAGTCAGGTCCCCTGGCGGAGTCAAGCCCAAGGCTGTTGATCGGCTCTCTGTGTCCAGGGAGACCATGTGCGCGCCCAGGTGCGACAAAGTTGTCGCAGACCTGACGGGTGCTGTCTGTCCACTGCGGCCTTGACTTGCAACACACGCGCCGGTCCATGCAAGCATCATACCCGGCCACGAATGGCGTGTGGGCATTGTTGACGCCTTTGAGCGTAATCTGGCGTGGCCCAACGAGCAATATCGACCATCCTGTTTCTGTCGACGCTGCCCGTGATCCTCTGATCAACAGAGTCATGCCCCGGCAATGGCAATAACGGTCTGCAATTTAATTTCATTATTGATTCGACTCCGTGCAATCAGTAGGAGCACAATGCAATTTACCCCCCAGCGCGCTACCACCAAAGACAAGAGTTGGCCCGCGCTCTCATCTCCGTTGGGCGCGTCCCACAACGGGCCACGATCAAATCCTTCATGGCAGCTTCGCCCCGTACTGGTACCTGCATCGGGCTGCCCTGGCTGACCTCCTTGTACCTGATTGCCACGACTCAAAAGGTGCCAAACGACCGCTTACTCGCCGGCCGCCAGGGCGCCCCACCTTCTGGCGGCGCCCCCCAGAAGCCACTGATCCCTTAGCGTCCTTTCAGAAGCCACAAGGTCAATCTCGGCCTGTCTCGCTGCCCTGCGTTTTGGGTCGCTGGCGCGCCTTGTTGCGTTTCGTCTTCCGTCCCGCTGTGGGCGCCTGTTCCCCCATCCTACCTTATCCGCTCATTAATAACATCTTATTATGTGCCACCCTCCCTCTCCTCTGCCCTCCTCCTCTTCTCTCGTTGAATAACAAAAACTTCCTTCTCGTGCTTTTGCATCGCCTGTTCATACGCTCAAACAGAATCGAGACTTCGTTGGCAAAGTCTCACAACCGCCTGCTTGCTTGGCCCCTGCTGCAACTATCAGTCTATTCACTTTGGATATCGAGTATCCACAACAATAACAACAACCGCTCTTTCACCAACATAACCAAAATACACTCAGATCAACCACCTTTGGCAATCACTTTCGACAAGGAGGAACTGCTTTGATCTATCTCTGTTGAGACTCCAGGAAGTAAGAGTAGGATTTTCATCGACAGATCTTGGAAAGATTTCGACTCCGTCTGCCTACGAATCTGTAAACAGTCAGAAGCGGCAACCATACACTCACCTACTTTCGCGCCAAGACTCCCATCGTTCTTGAAGAACATTTGATCGACGAATCGACTTCGTGCAAACTACTTCTCATCAATCTTTCTCGAAATGAAGCTCTCCACTGTTCTCTTCGCCGTCCTGCCGGCGCTTGCGCTCGCCCAGGAGTCTAGCACCAGCACTCAGACGGCAACCACCACGCTCACCAAGACCATCAGCCTGTCTGCCGTCCACACCGTCACTTCCACTCACCTCAACGCCACTGCTGGACACACGCCCACTGTTGGTACCACCTCGCGCTTCACCTCCGCTGCTGCCAGTACCTCTGCTGGGGGTCCAGAGACTTCCGGACCCGCCAGCCCTGACAGCGCCGCGTCTGTTCTGGGTGCTGGCAAGGTCGCTCTCGCTGGTGTTGCCGGCGTTGTCATCATGGCTATGCTTTAAGCCTCCGGATGGAGTTTGGTAGATGGCGCGGCATGAGACGATGGTGTAAGAGGAGCCGCTGGCTGCTCAAACCCGTTGATGATTGTCGCATCACCCTCTTTTTTTCTCTTCGCAACAGTCTTTTCCATTCTTCAGTTGTTGAATGCTACAACGACACGATTTTTATGACTTCCAACGACAGCCAAGACACATGCAAAACGACGCGCCGTCGTTTGACGATTGACGTGGTCTACTTCACAGCCTCTCAAGGCACGTGCTGGCGGAAGGAAAGCACAGCTCCTGGTTCACATATTCGCTTGCTCCGTTGATGAAGTGCTCGTACACGGAGGGGCAGCTGTAATGTTTTATTTCGCTCTCATATCTCCGCCCGCCACCGGGAAGTGGCCAGCTCTGTGCGATCTTTCCGAATATTCAATGTTCTTGCAACATCACCGCAGCGCCGCCATCAGGTCAATTATCAATGGCAACCGCTCAAGACATTGGTTTATCCAAATGTTTCTGAACTTCACTTCTATTCTCTTGGACATTCTTCAAGAACCTGCGCAATGTGCAGAAATTTACCATCACCTCAGACGCAAGGATGGGCGACATCTCTAGATCTCTTCGGCTATGCCTCAGCAGTGCCAGATCGAAGGTGAATGGGACTGACCAAAACTGTCTACCCAGTCCAGCGGGTTTTTTCTATTCTTCGACACCGCCCTTGATAGGGATTTATTCACTTCGATGACTATACCCCTTTTGATACCGGCTTTGATGTCTACTTTACCTCGGGCTTAGTTAAACAACAAGGTGCTTCAGCCTCGCAGCTTCATCTAAACCATTCTCAGTCAAGCAACCGTTCGTTTTGTCGGCCGCTTGACCAGGGTACTGGAGATCATTAACATACCGGATGGTTTGGTGTTTCGAGAAGGGTCGTGATGGGGCCCAGGGCCGTTCAAGATACCTATTTAGTTGAAGAAACCTTCTCATCATTTGTGTCCTTTCGTCTAAAAGCGGTGACCTTCTGATTGACCTTGTAAATACTTGTTCAAAATACTAAATCGCGTCTCAGGCGCACGTAGTGTACAGCTGTTATACAGACAACCTCTAGTAACTACATAATCGTAACATGAAGTGAAGTTGGTTCGCGCAAACAAACCAACTACTTCCAAAACACTTTGCCTTCCATCAGTCGCCGCGCCGTTCTGTAAACGGTTGCTTGGAGCAGCTCTCCTGCCGAGCTATAGGACGCATCAACCGTGATGGTTCCGCTGGCATGCGCAATGTCCAGGGCGCCCTTCCCTGCGGCGCCTCCTGTGAGGCAGTCTGCCACTGTACTACCACGCAACTTGGACGCTGCTGCTGCGGCCAATGCCACAGTAACGGGGATGGCCTTGTGGGCCTGCCCAACTGACATGGCCCTCACGGTGATTTTGCAGGTGCTCGGCTCGCCAGCCGGAGAGACGATGCCGATTTTGGGAACGCTACCAGGCACCTTGTCAATGCTTGGAGCTAGACCCATCCTCACGGCGGCCTCGCAACGAATGGACTCCAGCTTCTCCTTCAAAACCGCATTCGCCTCGATCTCGTCCGAAGTCAGGGTGCCGGAGACGCCCAGCTCCGATGCAGGTACGAAGCAGCAGGGATTACCCACGTCGATGCACGTTCCACGGACATCATCAGCGAAGGTGTCGACGAGTTTTCCGGTGGGGAGAAGCTTGCCCGTGCGGGATCCTGCAGGGTCAACAAAGGCGAGCTGAACAGGGGCAGCTGTGCCCGCAACGCCGTCAATGGCAAAGTCTCCAGAGGCCGCTGCTTCGCCGTCCACGACCGGAAACGTGGCATGGATAATCTTGCCGGTGTTCGTGTTGTGGATACGCACGGTGGTCTGCTCGTCCGCCACGGCATGGGACGCGAGCGACAGCATGCCCGAGTCGATGGCGTACGGCCCTACAGCAGCCGACATGTTTCCGCAATTGCTGGAGTAGTCAACCTTGCCATCCCGGATGCCGAGGGCCACAAAGGTGTAATCGACATCAGCATCGTCGCGCGGCGACGGCCCTACGATGCAAACTTTGGAAAGGCTAGAGATGCCGCCTCCCATGCCGTCGAGCTGCCGGCCATAGGGGTCCGGGCTGCCGATGACACCGAGGAATATGCGGGCGCGGGCATCAGCATCGTCTTTGGGCGGAAGGTCCTGCTCTCGAATGAAAACGGCACGAGACGAACCACCACGGTAATATGAGGCTGCTATGCTATTTTGCCGGCGTATGGCTTGGGTTGCGAGCGGTGGTGGGTTCTGAGTGCTGGTGCTGGTGCTGGTGGTTGTGATTGATGAACGCTGAGGACAAAAAGGGCCTGCAAGATGGGGCCGCCCGCAAAAACCCATGGCACGCAATGCACCACGGCTGCCTGAAGCCCGGAACATGGCCTGGTGCTTGAGTCACGGAATTCAATTGTTTCGTTGTCAATTATCAAGTCGTAGTTGATGAAGCGCGATCCGAAGTAGGAAGTGGATGTATGAGAGGCTCGGAATTAGTCCGTACTGCCGATCGGGTTCGACCCATTACCCCGGCTTTTCGGATTCTCCCCGCTACGTATCCTGTACATCCCAAGTTAACCTCTGGTTATTGTTCAGCTTACACTTGGGCAAGGCTTTCGTTTCAGCTCAATTATGTTTCAGGAGGCTATTGATTCATGAAGAATCTTCCAAGTATCTTCCAATGCTATTATGACCTATGGTAAGGGCTTCTCTTACATTCGTGGCAAGTCCGTCACTGACATCAATCAAGCAACCAAGCCAACGCTAAGATGGACATTTGAACAGGGGGGAATGTACGTCTCCGCCGCAGGCCACGTCTGCATCTATTCTGGCAATAGTCAACTCACAAATTCCCCAAGTCGACTTGTTGATACATTCATAGGGACGATCAATGTCTGAACTACGGAGTGCACCAATACGAACGTGATCATAAGTAGCACCTGGACTTTGGCTCAAAGCCTGACCTGTCGTGGCCTAGACACCAAGGGGTGTGAACGATAAACCTGAAAAGCCGTCTTGCGTACTTCCTATTACCTGCCGTAGGTGACGCACCCATTAACATGGAAGCTTCTGAGGCCCCGAAGGATGTCAAGGAGCGCTTGAAGGCCTCCTATGATGCGATGGCACCCGAGTACAACAAGTGGACAGAGCGGCACACTCCGTTGCGTTTGGCAAAGTTGGAACAGCTGTACGCCCGTCTACCGGATCTCACGGCAGCCGATATGCCTGTCACAGTTCTGGAGCTTGGATGTGGCTCAGGCGTACCAGTCCTGCAAACGCTTTTGCAACGCAATCCTAGTCTTCGCGCAATAGCCAACGATCTCTCGGACACGCAGATCAGCCTCGCGAGGGAGAACCTCGCACCACTCGGCGGGAATGATCGGGTGCGCTTCGTGAGCGGCGACATGGCGCAGCTCTCTGTTGAGGAGGGTTCGCTGACAGCCGTCGTGGCGCTTTACAGCCTCATCCACCTTCAGCGGGACGAGCAGCGTGAAATGGTGCGCCGGGTCGCTGGCTGGCTCCGACCAGGCGGGCGGTTTCTCGCCACTTTTCATGCGGTGGACATGCCGGGCGCCATCATGGAGAGTTGGCTGCACGAGCGAGGGTGGATGTTCTGGAGTGGCTACGGGCCGGACGAGACGGTTAAGGGGGTGGAAGAAGCCGGCCTGACCGTGGAAAGCCGGGACATAGAGGGCGATGAAGAAGAAGCATTCATGTGGCTTATTGCGCGGAAGTGAAGGAGCCACCTCCAGTGGTTTGCCTCATATGCCACTTGCACTACCTTATGTTGTGCATTTTGCGTGGAAGATCCGTCCGCATGGGCTGGGATAAGTTGGGTGTTCAGAACTGGACCACATTTAATAACCGAGCTTCAACCATAGTTGATGTGCTTTCATTTCCTGGTAGATTATCCTTATGTATCATTGCACAGCTCTGTTCTATTCGAAAAGCAACAGTCCATTTGCTGGAATCACTTGAATTAGCCTCCTCTCCATCAGTTCTCCCGAAACGGCCCGCAGCTCAACCCACCAAGCTCAGGTATCAGAAGAGCTCGGTGAGTAAGGTACAGTACCAGCGGAAATAGTAATCCACTAAAAATGCGATGTGATTGGCTAGGCGGGACCTCCAACAAGGGGTTCGCCGATTGCGCCGGCCAAAAGCGGGTCATATCGGCTCCTGGCCCAACTTTTCTGGCTCATCCGCCTCGAGGGACTCAGCTTTATCATCATCCCACCAGCTTCCCGCAACTCTTCGCCTTCGGTAAGCTGCCCAAGGCGTTCGAAGCAACCACAGCACGATGGCATCATTCGCACCTTCGGTTCAGCGGGCGAGAGCCCCTGTCTGCAGGGCTCTCAGCGGCGCCCCGGCTGCCATGAGATCCTTTGCCACCGTACCTCCGAACCCCATCGACCCTTCCCAGCCCTCAGCACCACCGAAACGAAAGACGTACTTCAAGGACACCTCAGTGGCGCCCTTCTCGGATTTCGTTGGCACGTCCTCAGAAGCCCAGCAGCTTTCTCCTACGGATGCCTTCGCCTTGCGCACTGCCCAAGTCGGCCCCGAGGGCAAGAAGCGGACGATTACCCGACTGCCGGAATGGCTGAAGACCCCTATCCCCGCCGGCAACGACAATTTCAAGAGCATCAAGAAGGATCTTCGCGGTCTGGGACTGCACACTGTTTGCGAGGAAGCTCGGTGCCCTAACATATCCGACTGTTGGGGTGGGTCGGATAAGAGCGCTGCTACGGCCACCATCATGCTCATGGGCGACACCTGCACCCGAGGTTGCCGGTTCTGCAGTGTTAAAACAAACCGAGCCCCCGGGCCTTTGGACCCCCACGAACCCGAGCATACCGCAGAGGCTTTGGCGCGATGGGGACTGGGCTATGTCGTGCTCACGAGTGTCGATCGAGACGATTTGGCTGACGGAGGCGCCAACCACTTTGCGGAGACCATTATGAAGATCAAGCAAAAGAAGCCTTCCATGCTGGTAGAGGCATTGACGGGTGACTTCCGCGGCGATTTGGACATGGTGAAGATTGTGGCCGAGAGTGGTTTGGACGTATATGCACACAACGTCGAGACGGTCGAGGGCCTTACTCCGTACGTGCGTGATCGCAGAGCTACCTTCCGACAGAGCTTGGCTGTGCTGAAGCACGTGAAAGATGTCAAAGGCAAGAACGGCATCATCACCAAGACGAGTTTGATGCTTGGTTTGGGAGAGCAGGAGCATGAAGTCATGGACGCCCTCACTGGTAAGCTACCGTACCAAAATGCCCGGTACATGAACAGATCTTCTGACTTTATTTTGCAGAGTTACGAAAGGCTGACGTTGACGTCGTCACGTTCGGCCAGTATATGCGCCCCACGAAGCGACATCTCAAGGTGGAGAAGTACGTGACACCCGATGAGTTTGAGATGTGGCGGCAGCGCGCCCTCGATATGGGTTTCCTGTACTGCGCCAGCGGACCTCTTGTCCGCTCTTCTTACAAGGCGGGTGAGGCTTTCATTGAAAACGTCCTTCGCAAGAGAGCTGGTGACAAGGCTGCTGTGGCTGGTCAAACCATCGAGCAGGTTGTTAGTCTGGACGCGGACAAGCGCACTTCTATCTAAGACGTCTTGCGAGCAACGAAAGACGGAACGAAGAAGGAAAAAAAGAGGGAGGAAATGCAACATGTAAATTTAGTCCTCTTTAAGCTCAAAAGGTCAGGGTGGCGGGTGGTCATGGTGGTTTCTAGATGACGGCGTTGGGGTTGTTTCTTGCTGGCAGGTAAATGCCAGCCTTACAGGTGCCGCCTTCAACAATGGCGTGTTATAGGGGACTCATCTCCCTATGTTTGCATATGTAGCCCGGGATTCTGTTAATAATTTACACTATACCCATTGCAAACATAGCGCGTGCATGATGAATGGCAGATTGCGAGTAGCCACAATACTGCACTTACACGGCTCTTTGATCTATATTGGAGGAGGACCACAGAGGACCACGATGCAAAAAGACAATCTGCCTTGCCTGTCCGCAAGGTTCTCCCATGTAGTAACACACATAGAGGTACCTTACCTTGCCTTGCCTTTTTTCCAAGGTACTGTACCTTGCTGGAACGAAGTGATGGTAGAGTGAGACTGGCAAGTGCAACTTGAATGGTGTAGCTGCCAAAGCGCGGTAGGACGTGTATTGCCTCTGCCAGCTGGAAGACATGAGCACCGGACCGGCAAGAACGATACCTTATGTGACGCGCAATGAACAGACGCCAACACGTCCTCTGAGAAGAGATCCAACCTGAAGCTTTCTCCTCTACTCATGATCCGCTTCCTCGCCTTTGCTCTTGACTCGCCCTCAACGTCCTTGTCCTTTGTTGTACTCTGCCCATCCCGCAGCGCCGTCTTCACTCCTTCGCTCTCGGTGTAACCTATCAGACATGATCTGGCAGGCCTTCCTTCTGCTCGCCCTTGCGGGACTCGCGGGCGCCAAATTTTGGATGGAGGAAATCGCACATCAGGGGCGATCACCTTACCATCCCGACCCTGCTTACCGGGTGTTTCGCAACGTCAAAGATTTTGGAGCCTTTGGTGACGGAGGTTCGTCGTGCTGTTGCCGTAATCCGCGTGCGCGAGTTGAAGACTTAAACCATCTGCAGTGCATGATGATACGGCAGCTATCAATGCGGCCATCAGCTACGGCAGCCGTTGCGAGCCTGGGGTTTGCAAGGGAAGCACAATATCTCCGGCAACCGTGTATTTTCCGTCTGGGTTCGTACTTCAATGGTGGTCCCGCGGATATCCATTGGAAGTATTGACTGACTTGACGAAGGACCTACCTCATCACCAGCTCTATTATCGACCTATACTACACCCAGCTCATTGGAGATCCTTCGAAGTTACCGGTTATCAAGGCTTCGGCTTCCTTCACGAAGAACAGCTTTGGTTTGATTGACTCGAATCCATACCAGTCTAATGGAGCCCTTGCGTGGAACTCGACGAACACCTTCTTCCGCCAGATCCGCAACTTCGTCCTTGACACTACTGCCTTGCCGCCAAACTTCCCGGCCGTCGGCATCCACTGGCCGTCGTCGCAAGCCACTTCAATCACTAACTGTATTTTTCAGCTTTCCACTGCTCTGAACAACAAGCATACAGGGCTCTTCATTGAAGAAGGCTCTGGTGGTTTACTGAACGATCTCATCTTTTATGGTGGTGGCAAGGCAGCAATTCTCGGTAATCAGCAGTATACTGCTCGCAACTTGTGGTTCTATAATGCAGATGTTGCCATTAATATCCCGTGGAACTGGGGTTGGACATACAAAAGTGTCTACTTCTCTGGTTGTCGTGTGGGGATTCAAATGGATCAAGACCAGCGCTCAACCGGATCCATTACAGTTCTCGACAGTTGGTTTAGCAATGTCGAGATCGCCATTGAAACCACACGGAAGAATACAGCCAACGAAGGAACGAACGGAACGCTGATTTTGGAAAATGTTCAATTCGAAAATGTCAAATGGGCAGTCGTTGGACCAACTGGCGTTATCCTAGACGATAGCAATATTGAGCCTGGGACAGAAAAGCTTTTTATAATGGTAAGAGATTCGCATCTTGAGCGTGATGGCAGGAACTGAGTTTGGAAGGGACATGTCGCAAACAATCAAGGCCTCGTCGCCCAGACAGGATACTACAAGCCTTCCAGACCCCGTAGTCCGAAATTGCTCGATGGCAAGAAGTACTATGAGAGATCCAAGGTAAGAGTAAGAAGGCGCCGGGAAGAATTGAATTGACAAAGGAGCAGCCGCAATATGAGAAGCTCTCGGTAAACCAGTTCACGTCAGCCCGCAACTTCGGTGCCATTGGGGACGGTATTACGGACGACACTCGGGCCCTTAATGATCTCTTCCGCTTCAGTTCTGAGCAAGGTACCATTGCTTATCTTGATGCTGGCATCTACATGATCACAGATACAGTGCATATTCCATCGGGAACAAGAATTGTTGGAGAAAGCTTGGCCTCGGTGATCATGGCAACAGGTCCGGCATTCCAAGATATTGCAAGACCACGGCCTGTGGTTCAGGTCGGCCGTCCCGGGGAAATAGGCCGTTTCGAATGGTCTGATACCTTTGTTTCTACGCGTGGGCCTTGTGCAGGCGCCATCCTGATTGAAGTCAACCTTTTTACCGACGGTGTTCCCTCGGGCATGTGGGACGTCCATACGCGCATTGGAGGTTTTCCAGGCACAGACTTGCAATTAGCTCAATGCCCGGCACTGGTAGGGGACAACACCATCAAGGCCAGCTGCATTGCAGCATTCATGAGTATGAGGATCACAGCTAACGCAGGAGGCCTGTTCACTGAGAACTGCTGGTTGTGGGTTGCTGATCATGACCTTGAAGACCCAAAATACCGACGCATCACCATTTTTGCCGGTCGGGGTCTACTTGTTGAGTCACGCAAAGGCCGCATATGGTTGAGCGCCTCAGGATCAGAACACCATGTGCTTTACCAGTATCAGCTGGTTGGCACTCAAGACATCTATGTGGGCCACATGCAGACCGAGACCCCGTACTTTCAACCTCGCCCTCTTGCTCGATTTCCTTTCCCTCCTGTGCAACAACTGAGAGATCCGGACTTCGCAACACTCTGTCAAACGGACCTTGCTGGCGACAATTGCGAGATGGCCTGGGCTCTGAGGATTTCCGGCTCAAGCAATGTTTTCATTTATGGCGCGGGGCTGTACTCTTTCTTTGATCTTTACAGTGATGCGTGTGCAGCCAAAGATTCCGGGAGAGATTGCCAGATGAGGCTCCTCAGCGTCAGAGGGGCCATGGAAGGTGTGGAAATCATGGGACTCAGTACTGTGGGAACGACAATTATGGCGCAACAGAACGGGGTCGACACGGTGCCTGCGTGGCCGAACAATAATACATTCGCGGATTCTCTGGCTTTGTACGAGCCTTAGAACTCTACGGGGCAGATGCGAGCAGGGCAAAGTTGTTATGTTAAGGGAGTTCTAAGATGTCTGGTGTATAAGCTTGATTCATGGCCTCATCCAGGAGATATGTAAAAGCGGGTATCAATCATGAAAGCTTGTGAGGGACAAGGACTAGCTAGACTCCCATACATGCCTTAAAGCTGCCAATGCAACATAAATGGCCTCGTCCGTCCGTATCGAGCGACTCCCTTGATTAGGTATGGCATTGATCCAGTGATCGAATAGTTCCTTGGTCTTGGAGCCTTGAATGTCCATGCCATTAAGCTGCTCGTCGTTCATTGCCGCATACTCTAGACCCCTAGGTCCTCCAAACACGACAAGGAGATGCTGGAACTGAACTTTCTTCGTATAAGGGAACGCTCTTGAGGCTGGCACACCGCGCTCGGAGGTACCAATGCTGATATCATAGCCGTTCTCGTATGGACTCTCCGTGAAGACAGACGAGAGTGATCCACATTTCCGAACAGAATAACCCCAGTAGTAGCCACCTTCCGTCCTTGGTGCGGTTGGATGAACACATTCAGGGAGTTGATTCTCATCGTCAGAGAACTGGAGTGTCACTCGGGTTTTGGGTGGAATCTCATCCGCAACCTCCACGGGTTGTTCCAAGCCCACCTCAACCAGAGTTCCGCTCCCAGAGCTTGTGGGGCCGGGGAGCGTGACACCCTCCTTGTAGGGAATCCAATCGCGAGGGTTAGGATGGTGAGGCATGTCCAGCGTGGGCAGGAGTCCGGTGAGTCGCAAGTTGGGGTGGAGTGGGAAAAGCGACTTTCGCATGAAGGGTGGTGCTTCGAGGAAGGAGAGGATGTGGGCTAAGAAGTGTGACGGGTCGATGTCGCCGGTGTACGCATCCTGGTCTGTCTGCCGAGGGCGAGAGGCCACGGGAGAATCGTCAAAGATGATAACCTCATCGATGGAGAAGATGGCGAGTGCACGAGCCAGTCGACCAGGCAGAGTCATGCGCTGGTCTGCAGTTGTCGAACTTTGTCATTGATGGTTAGTTTACGAAATTGGCCAATTTCAATTGAAAAGCTTACTTTAC
Source organism: Paramyrothecium roridum (assembly GCA_003012165.1). Classification (NCBI taxonomy): domain Eukaryota; kingdom Fungi; phylum Ascomycota; class Sordariomycetes; order Hypocreales; family Stachybotryaceae; genus Paramyrothecium; species Paramyrothecium roridum. The sequence continues at coordinate 17,444 of PXOD01000164.1, forward strand.
TAGGACGCTGGTCGGGATGGCTACTGAAAGTGTCCATGGTCGGCCGCCTTGCGTGGGTATGAAGATGGTGGACGGGTTGTAGTTCTGCTGAGGACGGGTGGTGTGGCCCGTCTTTCTTTTCTGTGAGATTTTTGTTCTTAGCATGACTGGTTCAGTGGACTTGGCAAGGTTTTTTACCTTTGCGTCGCGCTCCCGGTGCGACATTTTGACGTTGATATGAATATTAACCAATTCTCACGGCTTGCATAGCATTTTCTTCCTACAAGCATGGGTCGGTGAGCGCAGCTTCAAAAAAGTTGATCGTGGGGTCCAATAGATCCGGCAGAATCTTGAACGAGACTTCTCACCGCCTGCGGGATCGGGGGCTGCTCTCCACGCTGACGCACGTGATAGGTAAGCTTAGGTACTTGGGGGACCCTGCTCCATTCGTCAGGTAATCTATGGTGAAGTGTCACCATCTGCCCCACGACCTCAACCACCTCTCGGCCCGGGAAGCTTCCAACTCGATAGCGATGGCCGGACTCGTAAACATCAAGTCCACCGGCGAGTGGCAGTCGCTGCTCTCCGGCACCAATGTCGTTGTTGCTGACTGTAAGAGCTCTGCCCCATGGCCTTGTCACGCGCGCAGCAGCAGGCGAGCCGTTACTAACACGCATGTCCGTTGCAGTCTACGCCGACTGGTGCGGCCCGTGCAAGATGATCGCACCGCACTTTGAGCGCCTCGCAAAGGAGCACTCGCGCCCGAAGAAGGTCGCCTTCGCCAAGGTCAACGTTGACCAGCAGTCCAGCGTTGCTCGAACCCACGGCGTCTCCGCCATGCCCACCTTCATAATCTTCCATGGCGGCAAGGCCGTCGAGACCATCAAGGGCGCCAACCCGTCCGCGCTCAGCGAGGCCGTCGCAAAGGCTGCCAAGCTCGGCGACGCCGGCAAGCCAGGCGACTCCTTCAAGACACCCGGGCGCACGCTGGGCAACACAGACCCCGCCTCCGGCGGAGCGACCCGGCAGGCGGGGAGCCGCCTCATGTCGTGGGACATCAACAACTTCATCAACCTCGTCATCTCGATGGTGGGCCTGTATCTGGTCTCCCTCTTCTCGGTACGTGACGTCGACTCCGGGGACTCCGTGACTGCAACCACGAGCGCTAACTGGTCGTGTTCACAGTTCGACCCATACAAGGCGGCAGAAGGGTCGGCATACAACATACACAAGCCGCCACCGCGACCAACGACCGGATCGGGACCGAACGGGGCGCGCCCAGCTCAGAAGCCAGCGGTCCGAACCTTGGCAGACCTGGACAAGGACAAATGAGTGTTTGGCTGTATTTTAGCAGGGCGTTCTGGGTTGTGATTAGTAATGAAGCAAAGACAAATGCGCCTTTGAAGCAATTTTTCTTCCTGGGTCTACATGGCCAGCCTTGAATGTTTCGATTCCCTTCCGATCGTAACAGGCTACATTTACCTGTGTGCTCTTGATACAAGTCTTTTAAACACCCGTACCTTACCTAATGTCCACCTGTCTATGTTCGATTACTTGCCTACTCGATGTGCTTCTGAAGCACATCTGAGCGGCGCAGAGCTGATAGAGGTCTCCTGTAGTTAATCAAGAGGATCGTACTTAGGCCTGCTCGAAGCAGTGGTCCAGTAAATTGTACTTCGTGTTGAGTGTAAGACATGGCATACAGTGCAACAATGGGGGCGTGTCTTTTACTAACGTTATAGTTCAAGACTTCAGCTCATACTTCTTGGGGCTATGGAACAGATCGCATTGTATTTCGAAACTATTTCTAGGACGAGGTCCTTTGGTGACTATTGTGTCCTCGCTCGTGCAATCAAAGGCATGAATTTAGATAAGCTAAGGTATCACCGCCACCTTGCAGCGAAAAAGTCCGAATAGGATTGTACTCCAGACCGCCGCGATTCGAGCGTAAGGCAGCCCGAAGTCCGCTCAATACATATAGCGGAAGTATGGGTTCTCCTTATCAGTGAGATCCTGGAAGGCAAATTTGGCTCGCTCGGCCTCATCCCTGGGTAGAGCGTCTCGCTTCTTATTTTCGTTACGGAGGACGAAGTAGAGCGTAACGGAAGCAAGGATGCAAATGACGTAACTATGAACTCCCTGTTAGTTTGACGACAAACCTCACTTGTGGAAATCAGAATGGCTTACCAAATGATCAATCCGAGCCACAAAGTAGGATAGTGCTGGGCCTTGGTCTGACTCCGGATAAGCTGGGGCCCAACAATGTTCCCAACGCAGTAGGCAACGAAGATAGTCGCGGCCATGAAGCTCTTCTTCGTGTGTCCAGCAACGTTGGACATACCGACAGTAATGATCAAGCTGACCGTGCCTCCGAAAAAGCCAGTAATTGTGTAACCAATGACTGGCGCTGCGGCACGGTAGGTCCATGCGCTTTTCCAGATGATGGCACAACCCGCAATGACGGGAAGGCAAGTGAGGGCCAGCATAATTATTCGGATGTTGTTGAACTTGGAACCCAAATATCCAGTCAGGAGAATGACAATCAAGCACAATCCGCCAAGGGGGAACTGCCAGAGGATTGAGTGCAGCGTGGACCAGTTGAAAGTGGACACAATCAAGGGGCCAAAACCGCTGACAGCTCCATTGACGGTATAGGCAGATGCCATCATGATGAAGATGAGCCAAACTTTGACATCAAGTATAGCCTCCTTAAGTTGCGAGACCTTGAACGTAGTGCATCGAACGCCTGTTTGTCCATGTCGCAATCTCTCAACAGCTGCAAATCTCTCTTCCTTGGTAAGGAACCAAGCCGTGACCGGAGAGTTGGGCACAACGAAGCAGAAAAGACCAAACAGGAAGGTCAGAGCACCGGCGAAAAGGTAAATGTACTGCCAACTGCGAAGTCCGCCACCCTCAACCTGGGCGAAACCATAGTTAAGAGCGCCACCAATGATGGTGAAGAGACCGGTGGAGGAGAACCACCAACTCTGGCGCAGTGACTGTTCAGACTGGGTGTAGAAGCCGCTGATGATGCACATGAAACCGGTGGGGATGATGCTCTCAACGAAGCCAAGGAAGAAGCGCTGCACATACAGGCCCTTGTATGAGGTGCAGGCTGCAGTGACCATGCAAATGCCCGCCCACACGATGACGACAGCGCCCAGGACACGGCCCATGTTGAACTTTTGAAGGGCAAAAGTCATTGGATAAAGGCCAGCAAGCATTCCGAAGTAAAAGAGAGAGGTTGCCCAGCTCAGACGCCGGGTGTCGACGGTAGGCGGCGTGGTCGAACTGTCAACGACGGTGAGATGCAAGTCACCAGTCATGCCGAAGAGAACAGCAGAGCCAAGAATAGCCTTGTCGTAATATACGAGACCATCTGCGATAGTGCGTTAGTTAGGCAGGCGAAGGCGCAATGCGACTCCAAACACACTTACATCCGAAGATCATTGCGGGGATGAGAAACAAGTCAATCTTTCGCATAGCACGCGCCTCAACGGCAGGATCGACGGCGTGCTCCTCCTCACCCACCATGTCAATGGCTTCATCTCTGCCCTTTGCGGAAAGATACGGAGTCGCCTGTTCTGCGTCGCCCTGGGGCGTCTTTGAGGGGACGGGCTCCATTACAGGAGCGGTCATATTAGACCTGGTCTAGTCAGTACTGCTGGCCAGAAGTAAGAGGGAGAAGAGCATGATCCTTTCGCTGGTATTATCCAGATCAAGTTCCATAGCCGTATAATCTCAGCCACCTGCTGCCTCCACGTCCACCACATACTGTGTCGGCGATGCGGACAGTTATGGTGGGGTAAGAGGAGGCAGACGGGGCACCGGCTCATGCAAGTCACAGTACCTGAATGATTGGAATCATTGTCGAATAACTTTTAACCATCGAAAGATTTCTGCATTTCGACTCCCGAGCGTAGGAAGTCCATACTTGTTGAGTGGACAAGACCTGTAGGTCTACGCTAGTGTAAGTATGATAACGACGGATTAAGGTGATGACTAGGTAGTGAGCACAGACCTCAAGATCGTCTCAGAGCGATGTTCCAACGGAGAAGATGTCAAGCGAGCCTGCTTCGTCTCTAGACAGAAGCTGTTGAGAAAGGTCGGAATAGCGAAGAAACTAAATCGCTCAAGAGGAGGCGACTTGGACGGGAAAAAAAGAAAGAAAAAAAAAGAGCAAGGGTCTGGAAATCAACGTGATAGACTATCGAGCCAAGGGCTGACACTAATTCGAGGTACAATTAATATGGAGTCGTCGCCACAGAGAGGGTGAGAAATCCCAACAGTGCAATTGGTCCCCTACGGTACCTATAGGCTGTGGCACGCTATCACGTGCTACCGCGTAAAGGTGCAAAAAGTACTACTCGAATCGCAAAATAGCTGGGCAACTTTTTGCCTTTCGCAAATTGCGCCGGCAAGTCGTTGTGTCTTTCGTAAAGATGTTTTCGGTCAGTGGCGTCCGGAATGCCTGCCCGAAATGTAAATTTCTAGGTCTTTATTCTTCATCAAGGACAGGTGTCTCTCTTTCACGTTTCCCCCAGCAGCCGACGCTTTCCTTCGGTCTTCGAGCATCTCCAAGGAGTCAGCGTTTGGCCGTGCGGTCCTTTGGTACCACAAAGGCGCTGAGACAATCGGAATTGATTCCTGAGACGAAAAGTGCAGCAGCGGCAGACGCAGACATCGAGAAGACAGTGCGAGATGCCAAGCAACGCTTTCGCGATACGCTCCCGGCAGGGTACCTGAATGACGAGGAATATGCACTCTACGAACGCCTTTACGGACCGCCGTTGCGCGAAACGAGACCCGAAGATGTCGGTGTAGACACTCACGCGGACATGGAGCCGGGGCATTCCAAACCGGCAACGGAGGGGACGTTGTTGAGACAGCTTGAGGATGGCGAATTTGAGGAGATTGTATACGAGATCAAGCGGACTATCGCAGATGACGATACACCAGACGCAGTGGAAAACGTTTCCCCTGATGAAGTGGCTCAGGCCATCATTGAAAGAACTCCCGGCTACGCGGATGCCGTTGCAAGAAGCCCGAGGGAGCACGAGGCCTTGCAGAGGCTTGTCCTTGATTTTAAAGCTGCACAAAAGCAACAACAGGAGGACGAAAAGAAACTTGCTGCTGCAGAGGAAGCGGAAGAAGCGGTTGAGGCGCAAGAACTGGTCTCAGATTGGCTTCCCGAAGGTGCTGTGGAGAATGATTTTGGCGACGAGGAAGACCTCGACGTGGGTGAATACCGGCGTTTCCACCCCTATACCCTAGATGGGCGGTTCCATGGCAGCCCTGTCGAGATGATACTGCCACAGGAAGAGCTCGTACAGCCGATCAGGGACCTCCTTGACCGGACTCATCTTGCCCACGTCAAGAAAGCTGCACAGGGTGCCTTTGGAGGCGTTGGGCTACCAACCTCACCAGCAACCCCCTCGTGGAGGAAGAATGGTCAAATGGGAGGGGTTGGGCTGCCACCGGACCAACGGCACATGACAGAAATCGAAGCCGATGCCTTCATCGCTAGCTATCTGCCACCTGCGTACGCCTCAGTGCAATCAATTCTCCGTGAAGTGCGCAAACGCGTTGGCTCCGGATGGCTGCAATCGCGCTTGAAAGATACCAATGGCAAGGAGTTGAGCGTGCTGGACGCAGGAGCCGGCGGTGCCGGATTGGTCGCTTGGGATCAGGTACTACAGACAGAATGGGAACTTTTGAAGGAGAAGGGTGAAGTGACCGGACCACATCCTAAGGGGCGAAGAACCGTCGTTGTCGGCTCCGAACGGTTAAGAAACCGTCTCAAAACATTCCTCAACGAGACTACGTTCCTGCCTCGACTGCCTGACTACGAACATTCCGGAGAGACTCGCGGAGAGCACTTGGACGCTGGTGACAAGCCACAGCCGCGAAAGAGTTACGACGTGATCATCGCTTCACATCTTTTCCTCAAGGAGAAGCAAGACCACTATCGGCAGGCCACCCTGAACAATTTATGGAGCCTTCTTAAGCCGGATGGCGGTGTTCTAATAGTCATCGAGAAGGCACATCCTCGAGGATTCGAAGCGGTGGCCCACGTCCGAGACACCTTGTTGAAGCAGTTTTTCTTGCCGCGATCCGGCCAACCCAAGGTTGAGACGGAGGACGTGGACCCTGCCTTCCAGCGTGAATTGGAAGCTGGACATATTATTGCGCCGTGCACGAACCACCAAATGTGCCCCATGTACCAGGAACCAGGAAAGAGCAAAGGTCGCAAGGACTTCTGCCACTTTGGGCAGCGATTTGTGCGTCCTGCATTCTACGGACAAGTACTCGGCAATATGGACACCAGAGGAGAAGTGGAATTCAGCTACTTGGCGATTCAGCGCGGCGTTGCCAATGATGACCACATCTCAGGAGAGGACGCGGCCGACAAAGCTTTCGCTGGCTACGAGAAGGCGGCAGAGGAGCCAGCCATGCAGTCATTGCCGAGAATGGTCCTCCCGCCGCTCAAGCGCAAGGGACATGTCACCATTGATCTGTGCACGCCCGCAGGCAAGATCGAACGTTGGACTGTGCCCAAGAGCTTCAGTAAGTTGGCTTACCATGATGCACGCAAATCTCGTTGGGGCGATCTCTGGGCCCTGGGTGCGAAGACGAGAGTTCTGAGGAATGTCCGAGCGGGCAAGGGACTTGAGGTCAGAGTCAAAGGAGCAGGAGATGGCAAGAAGTCCCGTAAGGGCAAGGACGGGAGAGGCGATGATTTGCCACCGAAAGAGCTTCGAAATAAAGCATCAAGAGCAGCTCAGAAACGCGACAAGCTGCGAGACATGATTGCAGCTCAGGAGGCGGCAGCCGACGAAGACTTGGGAGAAATGCTGGACGAAGAGCTCTTGATGGAGCTGGAGAAGGAGGAGCGTAGCAGCCGCGGAGGAGCGCAATAAGAGAGCCGTCAGCATCTTCGTGTGGCGGCAAAGGGTTGGCTGCTGTGTGTATGAGTATCGACTGAGCCGGAGGTAACCAACTGTACTTTGTATATCATGTATGAATCACGTTACCTATCTTCACAAGATAAGGTATGTAAGATAGGCATCTGGGGCTACCAGCAGCACATTGTAACGGATAGAGGCGTAAAAAAATGGACAAATACTATACAGGAAGAGCTCGACTTAGGATTTACAGCAAATGACAAGGTGCGAAACTGGTAATGTTGCCACGAAATAAGTGGTGGGCACCAAGAGGACAGATAGGAGATGGGAGATGCTGCGATTTGACTTATCGTCAACCAATGGCGTTGCGTTTTCTTGTGGTGGAGATTGAAGCGTCTCCGGCACAGCAAGCACAGCAAGCACAGCATCTGAGCAGCGAGACGAGCATCTCCGGGCCGTCGGGCGGGCTGATTGCAAAGGGCAGTGAGGTGATTGGCCCGATAACCGGACGCGCAGCAGCAGAGCCGGAGTGGGCAAAAGGGTTGGTTTGGAGGGGTCGTTGAAAATCTGCGCTTTCTCCGAGGGGCAACCGGCAATGACACCATTTTAGCGCGGGCCTTATCAGACCCTTCCCTGGCGATAAGGCGCAACCGGACAAAATGCGTGCTTGCATTTGTGAGCAAAAGCCCATCGGGGGTCGTTCGGCCATGCTACTCGCAGTAAGCTATTTTTTTAAATTTCTCATGAGATAGTCTTCTTTAATTCCCTTCTCTCCTTTGCATTGACACATGTTTGGTTCATCAACTACCACAATACGGGTGAACAGTGCCTCCTTGCTGTAAAGTTGTCGCCGCGGTTCCCCCCCCCCCCCTCCCCCACCATATCTGCAACTGCATCGAAATTGCAGACGCCTGCGAACAGCACCAGCCCGACGAGCCGAAGTTGCCCTCGGTCACTAATTAAACAATAAATTTCCGAACCGGATTGAGTCTTCATGTCTTTTTGAAGACGAATACATGCCCTTGGATTTTCAATTCTAGCCAACGTCAAAAGAAACAAACAAGTCCATCACCTTCTGCGAAAAAAGCAGCTTTCCCCGGGCTCATGGCCGCCGCAGCTTCTCCTCCGAGGCCGGCGTCGCTCCTCGCGGGCCTCAACTGCGCGGGAAACGTCCACCTCGTTATCGGCACGAACCCGCTCGCCTCGGCGCGCTGCACCCAGGCCCTCAACGCCGGCGCCTTCCCCGTGCTGCTCGCGCCTGGCTCCGCCGAGCTGCACTACGCCCTGCAGCAGAAGGTCGACGACGGCACCGTCAAGTGGGAGAAGAAGGACTTTGAGGACGAGGACCTGTTCAGGCTCGGGAGGGAGGATGTTGGCCGGGTGGTCGATGCCGTCTTCGTGACCTCTGGATCTAGAGATCCTAAAAGTATGTTTAGTCCAAAGAACTAACTGGTCCCGCCGGCATGCTAACATGGACTCAACCGGCAGGCCTCCACATCTCGCAGCTTTGCAAGCGGAACCGCATCCCCGTCAACGTCGTCGACGCTCCCGAGCTCTGCACCTTCAGCCTGCTCTCCGTGCACGTCGACGGGCCCCTCCAGGTTGGCGTCACGACCAACGGCCGCGGGTGCAAGCTCGCCTCGCGCATCCGCCGCGAGATCGCCTCCTCCCTGCCCACCGGGCTCGGCTCGGCCTGCGCCCGCCTGGGCGAGGTCCGCCGCCGCATACAGGAGGACGACAGCGTTTCTGTCGGCGACCTCGACGACTCGGTCGACCAGGGGGCCCAGTTTAATAAGCTGGTCCTGGAAGAGGAGGAGGCCAAGAACCGCCGCATGCGCTGGCTCAGCCAAGTTTGCGAGTACTGGCCGCTGAAGCGGCTGGCCTCGGTCGCGGATGAAGATATTGATACCCTCTTCAAGTCATACGCAGCCAGCAGCTCAACCGATAGCTCTCGGCGGCATGCAGCTCCTGGCGGCGACGCCTCCGAAACCCGGCCGGTCGGCAAGGTCATCCTCGCCGGCAGCGGCCCCGGCCACCCGGATCTCCTAACCCGAGCCACCCACAAGGCCATTCAGTGCGCCGACCTCATCTTGGCCGACAAGCTCGTTCCCGCGGGCGTGCTCGACCTGATCCCCCGCCGCACGCCGGTCCAGATCGCGCGCAAGTTCCCCGGCAACGCGGACAAGGCGCAGGAGGAGCTTCTCGAGATGGCCCTCGCCGGCGTTCGCGCCGGCAAGACGGTGCTGCGCCTCAAGCAGGGCGATCCCTTCATCTACGGCCGCGGCGGCGAGGAGGTCGAGCACTTCCGCGACCACGGCCTCGGCGACCGCGTCACCGTCCTGCCGGGCATCACCAGCGCCCTGAGCGCACCCCTGTTCGCCGCCGTGCCTGCCACCCAGCGCGATGTCGCCGACCAGGTACTCATCTGCACCGGCACCGGCAAGAAGGGCAAGCCGCCCTCGCCGCCCGAGTTCGTCGCCTCCCGCACCGTCGTCTTCCTCATGGCCCTGCACCGCATCGTCGGGCTCGTGCGCGAGCTGACGACGCAGGTCGAGCTCGAGCCCCTCGCCCCAGCCGCCGTCGAAGGGAACACGACCGACCAGCCTCCGCCTCCAACCCCGGCCCCCGCAGACGTCCACCGCGCCTGTGGCCCCGCGACACGCCCTGCGCCGTCATTGAGCGCGCCAGCTGCCCCGATCAGCGGGTTATCCGCACCACGCTGGCCTACGTCGCCGAGGCCATCGAGTCCGAGGGCAGCCGGCCGCCGGGCCTGCTGGTCGTTGGCAGGGCATGCGAGTTCCTCCACGGTAGCCGTGAGGCAGGCCGGCCTTGGGTGGTTGAGGAAGGTTTTAGAGGTTTGGACCTCGACATTCTGGCCGGTGGTCTGACCGAAGAGGTGCTCAATGCCAGCGCGGTGTTGAGTGCAGCGTAATGTGATGAATGATACAAGGGCAAAGTAGATAGAACGGAGCGTTACACGGAGTTGTCAGCGAGGGCATATGCATCTTTTACAGGTTTAGATACCCCAATACGATTCTTACGGATTACTGTTTGGTTCTTCACATGAGCGGAATGCGCGAGAAGTGATCAGGACGTCAAGCTGGTGGAGAACGAAGTGAATAACCAGTACAGCTGTATTTGTGTTGTGAAAATGCGAATGCGAACATTGGTCGCAGGCTACGCTATGCGGATCTATGCAACGCTGTCTCGTCTATCTTCTACTTCCACTTCCTCCTCTTGACATCCAATAAGGATATCCCGCTCTGATATGTAACACCCAATTAAGGCAAAAGAATATATAGCTTAGAATCGAAACGAAATTTCCCCACATTCGCGCCACGCTTGATTCAATAGTCATCAAGAACAACATAAGAAACCACACATTCGGCCGTTACCAAGTGAAACTCTCCTCGACAAAGTCCACGACGGTGTCGCCCTGGACCGCCCTCACGGCAGCTCGAACGTCATCAGCCAAGGCACCGGGGCCGCAGATGGTGACGCACATGGAGCCGATCTGCTCCTGGACCTCCTTGACCAGGATCAACGGAACGTTGGGCCGGCCTGGGAACATCTTGACAGTGTTGCTGGCGCTGACAATGTCACGGGGGTTCTGGGGGCGGGTCACGAAGACCTGGATACGGAGGATGTCCTTGCGGTTGGGAATGCGAAGAATGGTATCCATGTACGGGCGCACCCACTCCAGAGACTCGTACTCGCGGATAATCCAGACGAGGGTGACTCGGCGGGTAGCTACCGTTCCAGCATTGTAACCCTCAAGGAGGTGTCGAATGTAAGAAATCTGATGGGTGATGCCGGTAGAACCGGCGAAGAGAACAACATGGCCGTAGGAGTCAAGGCTGTGGTGGCCGGCGTAGGGTCCTTCCATGGCAGCCTTGATGCAGATGCCTTGAGGGGACGCCTTGGCCTTGTTGAAAAGTTTGCGGGTCATGCCAGTCTGCGCACCAATGACGAATGAGACTTCAGTGGTGCAATGGGCACGGTCAATGGACTTGAGGGGCTCCTTCTCGGAAATGGGAAGAGGGCTGTTGACCTGGTGCTCAACCCAGGCGATGGAGAAGGGATGGCTCTCCCAGGCGTTCACGCCGGCGAAGCGAAGGTAAGCGTGGGTACCAGGCTTGATGTTGACATGGCGAGGCAGACGCAGGGTGACACGAGTCACGTCGCCAGGCATAGGCTCGCAAATGGCATCCGTGAAGCCCTTGCTGGACCAGTTGGCATAGAGAATGCGGCAAACACGTGCAAGGCGGTCCGCAATCCAGATGGCGAAGATGGCAATGATCCAGGGCAGTTGGGGCAGCTTGACGGGGAGATGAGGAGTCATGCAGTGAATCAGAGTGCAGACGAAGGTGACAATGGCAAGGAAGATATGGCCGTTGAGGAAAGTCTCATAGAAGGCGTGTCGAATGGGGGAGAGCGACAAGATCAGGATCAGAATCATGGCAAAGGTACCAATCACACCGGAGGTGATGAAGATGTCGGAAGCAGCCAGCTTGCCGACGAGAGCCCAACCGCCATCAGCGACGACCACGATGGCCCAGGCCATCATGTGGATAACAATTTCGACGACGCAGATGCGGCCGAGCCATCGGTGAAGCAGGTTGTAGTTGTCGAAGCTGATCTTAAGCAGGCCGATGAGAGGGTTGTTGCGCCCGGCCAGGATGATCAAGGGAACCATGTTGACCATGCCGAGGGTGCCAGATCGTCCACGAAGCTCGGCGCACAGGGCAAACCTGTTCTCCTGTTGCCAGTCGAGGACGAACATGTAGGCGATGTTGCACAGCGAGTAGATGAGGATGAGGATGAAGTGCAGGCGGGAGGGCAGGGTACCAATGTTGCCGGCCTTGGAAAGACGAATCTCACGGTTGTGGCGTTTCCTGAAGAGTGGAGCGTAGATGATGTGCTTCTTGAGGGACGGCATCCAGCTCCATTGGGACTCCTTCCAGTAGGTCTGCTTGTCGCGAGGGGCGGACATGGCGGAGACATGGCGCAGCTGGGCCCAGGAGATTTCGACGATGCGGATGGCCAACACGATGAATCCAGCGATACCCAGGGTCCACCAAAGAACATCAACAAATGTCAAGTTCAAAGGTTGGTTAACACCGTTAAGCTGCTGATAGTAGGGGGAGATGGTAGAGGTAGGGTCGATTTCGGCACGGACTGCGTGGGGTAGGCGGACATCCTCCGTGGCAGATGCCAGGACAGGCTCGTAGCCGGCGAGCCGGCCTCGGTAAGAGTCCATTTGTCAAAAGTCCGGGGGTTGGGAAAAGGCGTATGGATACAGGAATGGAAATGTTTGGAGAAGCAGAACAGCGTGACGTTCGAGTGATGATCACGGTGCCCTTTCCTTTTTAACGACGATGGCGATTCACAGAATCAGAAGTCGTCGATGCGTACAATGGTTTTCGAACAATGTAATTGTTGGGTCAAAGGATCATCGCGCGAGGATGAAGAGGCGTGTCCAATGGATTGGATGTAAGCCAGGTGACTGAACAGCGATTGTGACAAAGAGGTTCCACAAGGTATGTTCAAGGGCCTAACAATCAGATTGTCCGAGAACAAAAAAAGATTTCGGGTTGCTTTGTTTATTTGTTCGGTTGAAACGAGGGTGGTGATTTTGAGTTGATAAAGAGCGTGCGCAGCAGCAGATGAAAATCGAGAGCTTGAAGGCACGGGACCAACGGTTGCTGACGATGAGGATGATGATGATGATGAAGATCAGAAGGTGATTGCACGTCAAGTGAATCAGAATGAAGCAAACGGTTGCAGGATGCGGACTGGCGCGATGACGAAAGCGTTGCTCAGGTTGCTGTTGAGTAGAAGCCGATTCGGCGGGTCGAATGATGCGGGTTGAGGTGATGGTGGTGGTTGGTAGTTGGTAGTTGGAGTGTGTGTGTGTGTCGTCGTGTTGTTAGTGGGATGACCTCACAGAGGACGGGCAAGAAACAGCGAAAGTGAGCGTAGATCAAACGTCCAGTCCGGACGAAGTGAATATGTGGGTTGAAAAAGAAGGGCGAGCGGCCGGAGGCAGCGAACGAGGGAGAGACAAAAAGATCGACAAAAAGAACCCGAACTAGAACCAGCCCTCTGCTAGAGAGACACTGGGGAAGATGGTTGAGGAGGTGAGGGTGAGGGTGAGGGTGAGGAGAGAAGAAGAGAAGAGCCGATCCAGAGGAATGCGGGCGGCAGGGAGACAATAGGCTGGCTATAGCGGATGGGGATTGGGGGGGAGGCGGGCAAGAAAAAGGACTTTCGGGCACTGCATCCATCCATCTCAGCCTGGTCCAGGTCGTGATCCACCCCCTGCCCATTGACAGACTTCCAACTCACCTCGCGTGGCTGCACGAACAGCCCATCTAATCTAGCCGTGGTGTCACTTTAGTGCCCTTGGCCGCCGTGGGACCCTCTGCCTCCCCCCTGCGTTGTGCGATTAGGACGGGCATCTGGCCGGGTTGGTTGGTGGACGAGGAGCCCTGTTCCTTGCCGTCCATCCCTAGTGGCGAGCCCAGCCTGCCTTGGGCAAGGTCAGCCAAGGTGAGCAGAGCCAGCCAGAGAGCAGAGAACAACGACTCGACGGGGTCCAGTACTCGTGTTCCTGCCCCGTCCCTTGGGTTCAATTGTTTTTTTCCACTGGGAACAAGGGGGGGCACTGGCCCCAAGGAACAAGAAGCTAAGCCGGGGTCGCATCTCCAACTCGGCGTGCCATCCAATCAATGCCTGGCAGCCGTCGACCCGACCAGGCTGAGAATCGTCGCTGGGCCATAGAAGGCGAGATGGACAGGCCCCAAGTCAGACGGATAAAGCCAAAGAGAAAAATCACCCTGGCCTATGAGAGCGCGCCTCCCGGGCCACCCGGGCCTCAACTCGCGGCGGCTCGCACGCATCCATTGGCCAGCTGTTTCTGAAACCGCAGATCTCCACCTCGATCAGGGGGGGGCTGGACCAGGGACCGGCATGACGCCTGCGCATGCTCCGCTATCTGCCAGGTCCCGAACCTTTTTGCTTGTCCTGGACTCCTGCCTGCCAAAAAACCCACTGAGGCGATGCTAGTCGATGAAGGGAACCCTTGCCCGCCTACCGAATCCGACCCTCGTTTCTCGCCTCTAACCACAGTAGGGAAGACGGACGGGCACCAGGAACATCATCTCTCGCCCAGCCTCAAGGAGGCTCATGATCCAGCGTCCCAGGTTGGGCCATGGTAGTCGGCCCTCGCTGCCCTTTCTTGACAGCGGCTCCACTGTGCAGTTTATAGAAAACGCCAGCCAGTGCTGGGCCGTCGAGTCGAGCAAAAAAAAAAATCGCACAGACAAAAACGGAGCCCTGCCTACCTAAGCCAGGCCACCAGACCAATGCAGTGTCATGAGTAACACCCATCTTGGCCGCCAAGCTGCCTTCCTGAATGAAAGGGCTGACGACAAGCCCTCGGCGAAAACGAGCATGCAAGGTCCCGCAACTATACGCAGGAGGGTTCATTACGTAGGTGAGATAGGGGAGTGGGGGGGGGGGGGGGGGTCGCACCGAACAATTTGCTTGGCTGCCATTGGAGCTCTGTTTTCGTTGTTCTTTGAAACGTGAACGCGTAGAGCGTCCGCCAGCCATTCAACTTGCGTCCCGTCCTTCATCGCGATAAGCTGCAAGGGGCTTTCCCCCAAGCAGCAGAGGAGGGGTGGTTTTCACTCGGCTGCCAGCATTCTGCATCCGTCCAATGTAACCACAACCGCCCTGCCCCAAAACCTGCTCGCTCACTTCGCTTCTGCGTTTTTGCATATTAAAACTAATCAATTCCCCTCACCTTCTCGGTCACTGAGCCCTGACCCCGGCACGGCGCCAAGAGCCATGGTGTCGGTGAGATGGGTCCCGTCGTATGGCACAGCGGGCCTGGAAGGACAGGAGAAGCACCGGAACCCGTTGCCCTACTAGCGGCGACAAGCGAGTCTCGCGTAGTCGAATTACAAAAGACATGTGAATGATTCCTCAGGTTGGATCTCTCTTCATCTACTGCTTGACAGCTGACGGTATGTTCCGTGATCCGATCTAGCGACTCCACTGAAATGGTTGAATTGTGACTTTTCTGTGCGATTGTGCTCTACACAGATAACAGATGCGACCTGGGCGCCTACGTGCAGCTCATTGAGCACAACATCTCTCTCCACCTCAACTGCCAAACTCATACTCTGTAGTTGACAGAGTAAGATTGCCCAGCCCCATCTTCCCATTCCCTGTAGACGCTCTGTTCACCTCAAGCGACATGACGAGATACCAGCCTGGTCATCAGATGCTAGCCTCACTCGATGTACCTACCGAGATATGGCCCCCTTTTTGACCGAGGCCACGGCTTGAAGAACTCTTCAATCGGCCGGCCGTAGATATCGTGAGTGATGCCCATGCCAAGTTGTGCGCGCACTCATCCAGCCCGCTTCACCTGAGATATTAGCATGTTGCGTCTAGATTAACCAAGACCGCCTCCCTCCACTTTGACCACGGGTCAGATCCCCCCTTCAAGGTTAGGGCCCCCACCGATGGCAGGCGGCCAGGGTTCCTCCTCTACCTTGTGAATGTGAAGGGGCCCAAAATGACAAGCAGGCCAAGGGGCTCCGCTGAACTTGACACAACCAAGGGCTCCATATGCGATGAACACCCTGACAGAGATGAACGAACTCGTCGCCCAAGATTCCGGGAGAAACGAATCGTTCGAACCACATGGCAAGCTCACACAGGGTTTGCACATCCAGTCAGCTACACACGTCACGTCATGCTCCGTAAAGATCTCGCATGCCGTACGATAGCCGATCCTTTTGGCCCTCATCATCAGATGATTTGTTCTGCTTTGTCGTCACACTGTTGCAGCTGCAGTATGTTTGACGGCGTGTGTGCACAATACATTCCTGCGGGTGGCTTCAATGTCCTCGGGCAGCCAATTTCCGTGCATAAACTCATGAATGAGCATGAATACGGCGTGAGCACGGGGCGTCCGCCACATGCCGCTCCATTCGGACTCTCAGCCACACTCTGGCTCGCTGCTCCAGCCTCCCTGTGATTGAGGCGATCGATCGAATTACCTAATCAACCTTGAATAATGTCTGACATAAGCAGCCTATGACGCCTGAATGAGCTTCCGATTGAAGCCTCAGGCACAAACCTCTGCTCCGGAGTGATCCCGTGATATGCCGTCAATCTGGGCCGAAACTTCGTTGATGAGCTGCCGTATATAACGTCGCAACGCCATTGAGCTCGCCAACATGGGTTCCAGCGAGTCTAAGCCCGCTTCGGCGCATTTGTGGAAGGCGTGAGTTCATCTCATCCAAGAATTCGTGCGCAAATGGCTTTTTCCCACAGCTTTCTAACGCAACATTGGATAAAACAGCTCAGGGCCGAACGGTGTCTCTCAAGATCTCGTCGATTCTTTCCAATCCAACCATGAGGCAAGCCATCTCCTCCCGCTTAACGATTTACTGCTATCGACAGCTACTGTTGCCCATCAAGTTAAGAAAGCTGACCAATCCTGCGATACCAGACCGATCTGTCCCGCGCCAAGTTGATGGAGCTCCAGGTCCAGGCCCGCGTTGCCGAGGAACTTAGGAAGATTCAGCAGAAGGAAGCCGAGGCTCTGAACCTCGCTCACGAGAAGCTCTCGACGGCTACCGACGACAAGGACCAGAGCATCAGCCGCTTCACAGTCAGCAAGGAGGTCGAGGAGCTGCGACGCAAGCTCGAGGAGCGCAAGAAGCTGCGGGCGCTGCCGGACAGCGTCGAGGGGGCCCGCAACGAGGTTATCCGCTGCCTGAGGGACAACGACCGCCGTCCGCTGGACTGCTGGCAGGAGGTGGAGAACTTCAAGGCCGAAGTGAAGAAGCTGGAGAAGAGCTGGGTGGACAAGGTGACGTCCTAAGGAGTTGAGTCGAAGATGGATAGCACGTGAGGTATATTGCTCGCGAAATTTAGAGAATGGGCTGATGGCGATTGTCAGCGCATGTATATTATAGGTCGGCGGTGGTAAAAGCTGCATAGAGATACACAAATGTACAAGCCTCAAAGATCACTGAACGTCTCCAGGTCTTTTCCCACTGCTACATCATGCCTCACTGTCGCAGCGGCCTGTTCAACAGGCACTGCGCTCTTCAGCTCTTCTCTCCTCTTGAGGCCCTCTGCACGCTTTCTCTCACGTCGTGCCGCTGCGTCCTCCCAGTCACCGCCGTCCGGTTTCTTCTTGGGGTTAACCTGCATAGCGTCCCGGAAAGCACTACGAAATCTCTCAATGCGCTTTGTGTTCTCCGCGAAGCGCTCGTTGGCAATCTCGACCAGAGTCTCGAGGTATTCAGGGAGTACCATGAGCTTTCGCCCTCCCTCGTCCTCGAACCCAATCAGAGACTCGAAACCAAGCCCCATGGACCGCACGGCTACGATTGGTGTGGCCGGCTCATCGGCAGCTGTTGGGGTAAGACTCACAGCCCCTGATTCACGGAATCCAGCCTGCAGGGCACAGCGGAGAAGGAGCTGCGCATGTGTGGAGGAGGTAGTGAGGACATGGAGGATCTTCACAGGGTGTCATTTTAGCAATGGCGATCTGAAAGGGCAATCCAGATAATATTGAACGAGGGTTACATATAGTACTGACCATGGGCTCGAATTTGAAGTGGATAAGCCGTCTTGACCTCGAATGCCCTCCCTTGGCCTTCCATTCTGAAGTTGTTTCGGCGTCTCCCAGTCCAAAGACAGCAGACCAGTCTTGTCGCGGTATCCCCGCACCATCTTCGCCAGACAGAGGTTCATGTGACACGAACAGCCATGTTCCTCCGCCTCCCTTGCCGCCCACACCGGCTACTTGCTGGCCATCATCAGCGTCCGGACCAACCGCCCTTCTACCTTCGAGGAAGACGCTCACGCGACCCGCGCAGCTGCTCGTGGTGACGAAGCCCTCTACGCCGTTGATCTCATCCACGAACTCCCGGATGCCGGCGTCAACGGAGCCCTTTGGCGAGGCGTCGGCATACTCGGCCTCGGGAACGGCAAGCTGCTGGACGATGCGGGCCTTCCTTTCCACAAACGACGCAGCCTGCGGCGGAAGAGGGGTCTTGTGCATCGTCAAGCTGAAGTTTGGAAGCTATCTTTTGTAGGCAAATGGCTTCGTCCGCCTGGGCCTCGATTTAAAGCAAACAAGTAGCACCGATTTGGGAAGGGGTGGAAAGTGGGATGACAAAGCTTGTTAGCGTGCCATCGTTCTACAAATGGACGATGCTGAACCAATTGTTACAGCACGATCATGCCCCACGGCGCGGGGTATTAGATTCTTGACGACAATCAAATGCTCAGCAATGCTTGTTGCCCATCTCATCACCATCACTACTCAGGTGCTTCCAAGATGATTTGGTTACTTCATATGAGTTTTATTATCTCATCTGACTTCTGTCTATTCTCTTTGTGCACAGGGAGCTCTGCCATCCTGTCACTAAATGGTCTGAAAAAATGAAAGAAAACAATCCCGACCGGTTTTTCCCTTGATGGTATGCCAAATCACATCCTTTCTAGCAAACCTGCTATTTATCCTCAAACAATTCCCATTGCGCCTGTGCCAATGCTGCAAGTCATGATATCATAAAGTCTAACAAGTTGGACGGGCCGACGAGGTGCTTAGAGCACAGACGCAACGGCCGGTGCCGAAGTCTCGAAGGACTGCTTGGCTTCCGTCTCCGCCAGGAACTGGGCGTACCTGGACTTCTTGTTGTGGATGCCGCACTCGGTCTTGGCTCGGCCCTTCCATCGGCCGGCACGCTCATCCTCGCCCTCCTTGACTGGGCTGGTCGAATGCCAGTCACCAACCGACTTGTAGCCCTGGTCGAGCAGAGCGTTGTAAGGGACGTTGTTTTCATCGATGTACTCCTTTACCTGCTTGAAGGACCAAGCGGCCAGGGGGTTGATCTTGACGATACCACGTTCCTCATCGAGCTCAATGATAGGGATCGAGCCTCGGGCGGCGCCCTGAGATCGGCGACGTCCGTTGAGGACGGCGGCAACCTTGAGTTCCTCAAAGGCACGCTGAAGGGGCTCAACCTTGACGAGATAGTCATACATTTCCTCGGCAACGTTCCAGAGCTCCTTGCCGTATGTCTCCTCAAGCTCCTCGGCAGTGTTGGCACCCTCGGGCTTGAAGATGTGCAGAGGGAGGTTGGGGTATCGCTCCTTGATGTTGTCGATCAGGTTATAAGTCTCCTTGAAGTGGTACAGGGTATCGAGGAAGATGAGTTCGACCGGGCGCGACTGAGTTTCCTTCTGGATCTTGGACAGCATATCCATTGTGACCAAACCGGTCAGGCCAAAGGCGGTGGATTGGTAAAGGTTGGGGAACATGACTCGGCAGAAGCGGAGGATGTCCATGGGGTGCATGGGCTCCAGCTGGTCGTTGAGGTGCCTGACGTGCGCCGGTGTGAGAGTGATAAGAGGCAGGGTGGTCGAAGACTGCGGCGAGTAGTCTGACTGAGCAGACGCATATCCGGATTCGATATCATGGTTGTCCGACTTGTTGTCCTGGAAGGACGACTGAGAGGAAGAGTGTGTCAACGGCTGCGACATGGCGAAGTTGGAGACGAACGACGTCGTTGATGTTTGTTTTGTCGTGGAAAGGCTGGAAGCCGGGTGCTCGAGGTTGGTCTACGAGACTATATCCAGGCAGCAAGCTTCTTGAGCAAATATGCAAGCAGGCCGACACGCTTCAGAACTATTGAAGGTGGCTGAATGAGCAAGCGTTGCAGATAACGAGGCAAGATAGGACAAGAGATGGATTATTATTATGAGTGAGAGGTTTAAGGAACAGGCTTGGAGAACAGAATCAGGACGAGGAAGCATATGGGTTGCGAGGGATATGGTCCTTTGTTAAGGGCTAGGGTCGGTTCCATTGGGTTCACTCTTGTGGCCCTCCCCTAACCAACGCAACTTACTAATTACAGCCATGACACGCTGAGGAAGACGCCAGAGAGGGGGCTCCTGCATTGCGCAATCGCCGCCATGAAGCATCTTGGATGTTGTGGTGATTCCCGGACTGATCACGACATCGACGCTATTCCTTTCGCGACGTCGGTAGCGTGTGCTGATTGGTTCCGAGGAGGAGGCGGCTCCTGGAGTCGAGTAGTCTCGACCTCGAACTAGGGGGGCCGACCACACGGCTGCAAGTATCGAGTACTTTGTTTGAGCTACTGTCGGGGCTGGGGCTGGGCGTTGAAGGGTTTTTTTTCTTCTATGCTTCTTGATCTGTGCTCCCTTGCTTAGGATCTCGGCCTTGGGCGCCGGGGGTGCCGTGGCTGTCGATAACATCATGACCTCCGAGGTTCCGGTGACTTACCGACACTTGACCATTTTCCCATTTCAGAACATTTGGCAAAGATTGAAACATGATTGTATTCCTCTTGAGGAAGTCATCAAGCGTAGCATCGAGCCGTGTGATCCTCCTGACGCCCTGTGGTTTTACACGAATTTTCTACAAACTTTGAGCACGAGCCGATTGCGTGCTGTAGCGCAAAGTGTCGCCACTAGGGATGATGCTACCGGTGGCCGACGTTCCGAAGGGGGAAATCGGGCGGTTGCCGGGATTGGTGCGCTGTGGGGGCAATGCGCAGGCACGCAAGGCACGGCTCATCGGCCAGTCATATCGGGCGTCGGGCGCCGAGCACCGGCGGAAGCACATCATTGCGATCTCGTCCACGGGTGATTTGTCAGAATAGGTAGAGAGACCACGGTAGCAGACCGCTACAGCCCGCGTCGAGAAATGGATATAGCCTTGGCTGTGCAACTCACTGTGTGGTTGATCGGCTTGTTGATGTCGTGGTGACTGATGGACCGATGACCTCAGCAGCTCCTTGACATGGCCCGATCTTAGTACCGGGTCAACATCATAGGTAGGGGCTTTTGGTCCGGTTTTGATGGACGTACAAGTTGCTGCATTACCTCCACGTTTCGCTTTTTGCGATCTCAGTGCTCTTACATCCTGCAGTCATGATGAATTCATAGCCTGAACCTGGATCGTCGGAACATGACTTCTCCATTGTTTTATCATTGAATTATTGCGTGGGATTGCAGTACCACCCACCCCATGGGGATCAACATGATTATCGTGTCGGTACCGCGGCACGTGAGCTCACGCCATTGAGTTTGGAAATTTTGTCATGGCCTTGCATGATCATCAGCCTCAGGTACGCAACCTTAACAATAAGGCAGAAGATCTCGGAAACGAGCTTCAAGCGCCGAGCTCAGGGGCCGCGCGCAACTCGCGTCTATCGCCTGTTCCACCATTCAGCACAACCCGAGGATGCGCACAATTCGGTCACACATCGTCACTCGTCAGAGCTGCCCCTCATTGGGCTTGGCACGGAGCACAACCCCGTGATTGGCCACGGAACAAGGCATCTCCAACGGTTTAGTGGGGCTTCACCCATGACCTTGCTCCACCCCGAGAACTAGAGCGAAATGTCACATCCCACTTTCATCGTCCTTGATCCTCGGGCTCTGCGGCTTTGTTTTTTTGGATGGCACGGCGCAAATTCCGATATTTTCGGCATCGCGAGTCTTGTGTTCGGACATCCTAAACTTGTCTGCCAGCCCTTGGGCTTTCTTTCCATCGCCGCTAAAGCCCCGTAAAGCAAGTCGCAAGGTTTTTTCCCTCTTCGGCTTTTCCTTTTCGGCGCAGAAACCCGGACCTCCCCCTCCAAGCGAGACATTATGGCAGACAAGGCAGCCGACGCTACGGCCAAGCAGAATGCTGCGCGCCCCCAGTTGACGAGCAGCATGAGGAGCAGCTCCTACTTGAGCGATCACCAACAGTATCGCCCACCTAGGCACCCGGAGGGGCACCAAGGCATTGACACTGTAATCGAGGATATCGCTGGCGGTAGCAAGGCCCAGTCCCCGAAGCCTATCCTCCCTTTCCATGGCGTTCCCTCGGACGATACCCCTCCAACCATCGTGGAGAGCGGGGTCAACCACAATTACTCCCACCCGTACTGCGCACCTCGCCAAGGGCAGAAGACGGATCGCCTCATCGCCACCCTGTTCTACAAGGCCAGGAGCAAGGACGGCGCTGCTGCCAAGTCCCTTTCCAGGGGCCCAGCCTCCGACAGTAGCGAGTCTCTGCCAGCCAACATGGCTCCCACCACCAATATCGAGGCTTTCCCCTTGGAGCCACCGACTCAAGACTCCGAGCAGCTGGATCATCTTTACGGGTCCTACGTCTCGCCCCTTTGCATCACCTCGTTCCTCCATCTGATGTCGACGTTTCCGCTTCCCGAGGGAGAGGAACCACACTCGTCGCATCGCTGCCTGGATAGCCACGAGACTCCTCGTGTTGTCGAGCTCACTCTGTCCCCGGCTCCCTCGCCCAAGTACCTCAGCTTGACGGACTTGCGCAAGCATGAGATGATTTACCGTTTCGAGCGCGAGTGGAACGTCGATGTTATCCTGCAGAAGGACGTCATCTGGAGGCGACACCCGCGGTTGGTTGTGTTCGACATGGACAGCACTCTGATTACCCAGGAGGTCATCGACTTGCTGGCCGAGACTGTCAAGGACCCCCCAAACCTCGCCGAAAGGATCGCGGATATCACTCACAGAGCTATGCTTGGAGAGCTCGAATTTGAGGCTTCTTTCCGCGAGCGTGTCGCACTCCTCAAGGGCTTGCCCGAGTCCGTTTTCGAGGATCTGCAGCCTGTGCTCGACATCACCAAGGGTGTTCCTGAGCTGATCAAGGCCCTGAAGCGCCTCGGCATTAAGACAGCTGTTCTCTCGGGTGGCTTCCTGCCTCTGACAGGCTGGCTCGCCAAGAAGTTGGGCATTGACTACGCGCACGCCAATGAAGTCATTGTCGAGGATGGCAAATTCACAGGCGAGGCCAAGGGCACCATTGTCGGTAAGGAGCGCAAGCGCGATCTCTTAGTTGAGATTGCTGCCAAGGAGAACATTTCCTTGTCTCAGGTCGTTGCCGTGGGTGATGGCGCTAACGATCTGCTCATGTTGGAGAAGGCTGGCCTTGGTGTGGCCTGGAACGCAAAGCCAAGGGTTCAAATGGAGGCTGACGCCCGGCTGAACGGAGATAGCATGCTAGATTTGCTCCACATGTTTGGATTCACTGCCGAAGAGATAGAGGCACTGATTTCGTAATTGATGGAATGGGACTGGAAGACGCGGGCCGCGAGGCCCCTTCAGCTTGATTTGAGCACTAGCAGGATTACGGTGTTGGAGGCGACGAAAGGCCAAATTCTGTAATGACATTATGATATAACGTACATCAGATAGCAATCAGAGCTGGTGGTCATGGTTGGAAACAAAAAAATTCAAATTTCGATGCGCCGTGCAAATTATTCTAGAGATATGTGGTATCTGTCAATACCCAGACTCACGCAGTTTCTGCATCAATGCAGATTTGGCCGTGCATCTTCTCAAACTTTTGGCAACGGGCAAACACAATTTGAAATATAAACAGAACCAAATAAGACTTTCAGTGTTCGACTTTGACGTCTGTATATCTACACAAGCTGCCTACTACACTGTGATTCCCATGCGTGACCCTTCCGTACAGCTCCGTTCTCCCATGTTCTAAAGGTATAATTCGCGGCTTTAGTAGCCATCCTTGCCCCACTTGTTGAACTTGTCGTGCAGCTCCCGGGTCATGGTGACATTGGGGACGATGACGGTGTTGAGGGCGCTGGGCGCGTCGCGAGGCTCCGCGTTGGCGTCACCGCCGGGGTGGTACTTGTACTTGCCCTCAGAGCCGGACTCCCAGGGCATGCCACCTTGGGACATCTTGACAGGGCGCTCGTCGGTGGAGGAGGTGGGCGAAGAGCCTACGCATGTGGAGGTCAGCAAGCCTTCTCCGGGAGGGGGGGGGGGGGGGGCGCAGATATTGTACGAGCTACGGGTCGCCGTGCAGCTTCCGGATCGCAAGGGGGGGTTTACGCACCAAAGTAGAAGCCAGCGGCACCGAGGGTGGCAACCATGACGCTGCCGAGGACCTGTCACGAC
>PXOD01000165.1:0-46281 GCA_003012165.1 Paramyrothecium roridum
CCCCCTTAACGTCTTCGAAGAAAAGTCCGAAATGACTCCTACCCCAATGCCAATGGACGCCATTCGGGATCTGTTTTGTCTCCGCCCTTTGCATGCGCTGTCTACCCAGATGCGACGAACCGTGAGGTGCCAAAAAAAAAAAAAAAAAGGAGAAGTGGAAAAAAATAGAGATTAAATCATCATGTCGTTTGTTGGTTTTGTTGTACAGATCGGTTGAGTCGGTAAACATGCGTCTCGCTCTTGCCGTTCACTTGGAAGTTTCGCTTTCGATTACTCGGAAGAAACGGTTTGCTAGAAAAGTAGGGAAAGAAGTCAATGTTAGTTAAGTCTGAAATATTGCATGCTGAATGCTGAGAATGGAAAAGGAGCGATGGGCGCTTACCACAAGCCAGTCCATGCCCTCGTTCACACCGCTGCCGTCCACGGCGGAACAGGCCATGATGCTCCAGTTGCGATCGCGGAGCTCGCCCAGGCGCAGGGCCTCGGAGATCTCGGCGGCGCCCTTTGCGCCCGGCTGGTCCTGCTTGTTGGCGAAGACGAGGAGGGCGGCGTCCTTGAGCTCCTCCTCGTTCAGCATGGCCGAGAGCTCCTCGGCGGCCGTTTGTAACCGCTCGATGTCGGTGGAGTCGACGACGAAGATGACGGCGGCCGTGTTGGCGTAGTAGCACCTCCAGTAGGGTCGGATGCTCGTTTGGCCACCCAGGTCCTGTTGTGTCGGAGATCGTTAGCCCAGCGTTCCAAGTAGAGGCCTTGGGTGGAAGTGCGGGCCACGGAGGGTGTAGGATTTCTCGTAGCGTACCCAGACGTTGAAATTAAGGTTCTTGTACGTGACAGACTCGACGTTGAATCCGATAGTCGGTATCGTGGTGACGACCTCGCCAACCTGTAATATCATATGGTCAGCAATGCACGAGGCACGGGGCCTAGAACACGGAGACGCACCTTGAGCCTGTAAAGAAGCGTCGTCTTGCCAGCGTTATCCTGCCGGGCTACCTGTCAGCATGATGCGAAGAGCGCGGGATCCCATTTCATCACTGCCGAAGGGGGATTGCGGGTCGGCGGGTTCGTCCATACCAGGCCAAGAATCAAAATCCGGATCTCCTTCTTAGACCATAGCAGGCCTGAAAGCCATGACATGCCGGCACCCATTTTGCGTTGCTGGATGTGTTGAGAAAGGCCGCGGAAGCCTGTGGCCTATGAGTCTGCTAGGGGAATCTTTCACGCGACGAGGTGAAGGCGCGGCGTTGCGATGGGTCTATCGTTGGCCGGGTGGTCGCTCTGGGTGTTGTTCGCCTCGCTTCGCTTCGCAAAAAGCTGCTTAGCAAGAATGGGCAAGCGGCGGGTCCGGAGGTGAAGGGCGGGAGGTGCGAGGTGCGAGGTGCGGCTTCGGAGGGGGGAGTTTAAAAAAAAATTGAAATAAAATGAAGTCGGTTCTTGGAGCAAAGTGTCGGTATTGTTCAGGCGGTCGTCGGAGATTCGTTGCCCTGGTTCGTGGCGAAAACCCGAGCTGTTGGTTAATTAGAAATGCAATCAATCCCCTATTCCAGGACGAAGAGCAGCATCCAACCAAGGCGCTGGCAAGGCAAGGCAAGGTAAGGTATAGGTAAGGTAAGGTAAGTAAGGTAAGGGTATAGTAGGCACTAAATTAGGTACTTTGTCTGGACTGGGTAGCAGCCCTGCACGCCAGGTACCTGTCGTGCACTAACTAAGGTAACTTACCTTGCCTTTAGGTACTTTCCCCTCCTCTTCCCCCCCTCTACAATTCTCTGAACTGAACAGTATTAGTGATGGGGGGGGCCACATGACATTACCAGGTGGTCATTACTACTTTCTTAGCCTTGCCTTGCCAAACTCGACCTGGCACGCCTTCGCCTTTGCCGAAACGGTGCCGTGACCAATCTACGGGCCCCTTGGCATCAGCTCAGCACCCCCCGTTAAGGACGGACAGATCTCGCATCTGCCGTCTGAGATTTGGCTGCACCATCCGCAGCTGGCCAGATTCATAATGGGATGTCGGAGCATCCTTTACAGACACCATTATCTCATTTGCTTTGCCTAACAAAATGATCAGTTTTGGGTTTGTAATTTATTTGAACTTTTAATAAATAAATAAATAAATAAATAAATAAAAAAACCATGTAGCCATAAATGACCTATCTTGTCTCAGAAGCTCTGCTCTCACAGCGCCGTGGAAAGCACTCCTCCTCTGCCATGACGTCCGTCACTAAATATTGTGAGACATGTGCTATAATGTAGGTACCTGAGCCCATTGATGGAACAGCTACTGCAACCCCAACATCGAGGGTCGAATATCCTTCATGGGCCACACAAAGCGTCTTCATGAAAGTAGCCCCGGCCTAATACGTAGCGACTTGATATACGAAGAGCTTGTGATCCACATCAATGCCTGGGAACTCCAGTCGGGACATTGCCTTGTCATCACACGATGCACTGGGCACCCATGGAAGCCATTTCCACCGAATTCCCTGCCTTGCCATGCGCCTCAAGGTACCTTACAGTAGGTGTCTGCCACTGCGCCTCGGAAGGTACCGTGCCTTGAATGACAGGTACGGTTAGTAGAGTGGAGTAAGCCACGAATTTCCGCCTGAGGCATGAAACTAGTGCGCCACATGCACCAGCCACATACCACCCACTTTCCATTTTTCGCTCTTCACACTCTCCGCTAGGGCTTTCACGCCCTGAGCCGCGGGCAGACCCAAAAATCCTGAAAGTCTCAACATCACGAATCACCATCACACGTCAATCGACTCGACACGCAACGCCAACCAAGATGCCGGTACGTCGCAACCCTTCCTCTGCCTTTGCCCTCACCCCTACGAAACGCCCTCGAAAGAAGAAGAAAGACGACGACGACGAATGCGCAAACGCACAAACCGCTGCTGCTGTTGCTGTCATGCTGCGCCGAGACCGCCCCCCCCGTTTGAGGGGTCCGGGAACGATGGGGGGAAAAAAACAAAAGTCTTCTTCGACGGGCTTTCGATATACAGGGCGAGGTGGCACATGCAGACACGACATGATGCTGATGATATTTCTTTGAACAGAGCCACAAGTCTTTCCGAACCAAGCAGAAGCTGGCCAAGGCCCAGAAGCAGAACCGCCCGGTTCCGCAATGGATTCGCCTTCGCACTGGCAACACCATCCGGTGCGTTCTTCCCTGAGACTATCGTCTCCAGTCGCAAATCAAACACACTTGACACTCTCCCCTCTCTCTCGGCTCTCCCTCCCATTACTCCCCACCGCCACGGCCTACCTCGATCACCGCTCAAATTCCTTCCCGTCATGAGCATTCACTGGAATACAAGACTAACATGAGCCATCACAGCTACAACGCCAAGCGCAGGCACTGGAGGAAGACCCGCCTCGGCATCTAAGCTGATCGCCCAACTTGGAGTCGATTTCAGTTCCTTGCATCGACGGTTTACCCCCGACATCCGACCGCCCGGGCTCGCGATGAAGTGACGGAAACAAGAAAAGAAAAGGACAACGGGGTCAGGATGTCTGTCAACAGGCGCAGAAAGGAGGGTTGAAACGCTACGGGAATGGGCAATATGGTATTGCCCGGTTTATCGATTCTTGCTGTTACTGCATGTCACGGTCGGCCACGGGGGAAATAGGAATGCAAACATTTTGATGCCCCAACCAATCTGAATCAACATCGCGTGTCGCCATAGTGCCCTTTCGCTTCGACGATACTCTCCCATGACTTCATCTGTGTGGCAGTCTTTTGTCTACTTGTTCATGGAGAGGCTGGCCTCGTATGTCGGCTCGTAGGCAAGGCCAAGTAGCTTGGATCTGAGCGGCTGGTTTTGCGTCACTGAAGACAGCAATCCTCACATTCACTCGCTTCGTTCGTCACATATGCTCGGTGGATAAACGATGACTTGATATCATTGCATGGCTTTGTGATCCCCTCCTATCAAAGGATGCTAGCTCTGTCTATGAGCACCAAATCGAGTGCTTGAACATCATTGAAAATGACTTAACTAGCAAATTTGTCATTTCTGCTTATTGGGGACGGCATAAACATCCGTGGGCCCTAAGCCATGACATGGTTGTTGCTGCTCCCTCAAAAGAAAAATTCAAGTAAGCAAGGATACCCGAACCAGCCAAACTCAACGCCGCGTTCATTCCAAAATGCTACTGTAACCACTTAAACCTGCCCCAGTGGCGACACGAAAAGGCGACGGAGCCTCTTAGCAGGGTAAAATCAATCATCAAGACCCTTTATCGGTCCTCAGCCCACTCGTTCTCCCGGCGAATCTGCTCCTCTTCCTCCGGCGTGAAATCGTTGGTGATGTTGAAGGTCTTGCGAATTTCCTCGGGCGACTTGCCCTTGATCATGTTCGCAACGGTCTTGCAGCCGACGTCGAGGAGGGGCTTAATGTCAAGATAGTTGGATGCCTATTTGAACATTAGTGAGTCTGCTGTGGGCGGCATCGAGTCGATACACATACCAAGATGATCTCGAAGAGCATCTCCTGGTCGACCTGCATGAACTTCTGATCCCACTCCTCAATGTCTGTCGTCTTCTTGCGAGCATCGGACTCGTCGTCCTGGGCCTGGGGAGGGTCGTTGCGGTGGTGCTCGCACCACTCAATCACCTTTCGGAGAACAGCCTCGTTGACCTGGGTTACCATGATTAGCATTTCCTGTGCTGACCACCGATAGGTTTATGCGGAGGAGGAGCACGAACATTGGGGATGGGGATAGGGTTATCCTGGCGAATGCTGTCATCGCCGACATCCTCAAGCATGTTCTTGATCAGGATGGAGCGGTCGGCAACCGCACGATCTATGGAGCTACGTCAGCTTGAGCGCGCAGAGTGTGGTTTGCGAGCCAGTGTGGCGGGGCATTGTGACAACTCACCGACTTCGATAACGGCATTATCGTTAGAGTTAAGCCAGACCTTCTGTGCGGGCTTTGCTTCGGCCATTGTAAAGGATATCTCGAACGGTTGGTTCTGCAGGATAGTGTAAGCTAGATTGATGCGCTCGAGAGATGTGTGAGAAACGTTGTAGGTGGAAGGGATGCGATTCTGCGGGGTTCTACGGGAGCGCAGGCGGCGAGGAATCCCAAATGACTAAGGGCTGGGACGGCAGCGTGGTACATACATTGAGGAAGATCCGGTAGGCTATTCTCGTTTGCTGTTGGCCGCGGTTGAAGTATGGAGGTGGGAGAAGTACAGTTTGGCTGGTAATGGCGAAAGGGTGAAGGTTATATGTGTATGGAAGAAGAAGGGCCGGGCAGGTTACTTTGTTGGTCAGAAGCGTAGAAGGCTCATGTACTGTACTGTATGTATGTTGCCCATACAGGTTGTGAGGTAAATGAGGTAAGGGCCGAGGGCGGGCGGTAGCCAGCAGGCAGGCGGGCGACTCGAGGTACATGACCTTGGCTGAGTTTCCACACTGCATGTTGCTGATTTTAGGCGGGGGCAGAGGCGCGGTGGAAAGTATCTTGGGGCCGGTGGAGCAGGCGCTGGTACCTTTGCTTTGCACGGTCTGCAGGAAGCTCTGGGCCAGGGACCTTGCTGGTGGCCATGTCTGCCTGGTCAATGGAGTCTTTGAGGATTCCACCTTTCAGGCTGCAGTTGGTGCGGTGCGTCGACGACCACGACTACACCTAAATTTAGTCCTACCAAGGACAAAAGAATCTTGCCTTTGTGCGTCCGGTACGTAATGCTTCAACAAAGGTCAGTGAATGATGGTGGTTTCCGAGGTACAGCACAGTGTTGCACTGTATGATGCTGGGCATCCAGTCTATTACTGGAACGGACGAATTGTCACAGGTGCTCTGCAGATCTTGTTCGCCGCGTTTATGGTAGGTACCCTGAACCATGCAGAGCTGTAAGCCCTACCGTCGAGATTTCCGATGGGCTGCATCATCTCCGGATACCGTCTCTGCGATTGTCTCCCGGGACCAGTACCCACCTGCCCATCCTGAGCTCTCCAGCCAGGCAATCAGCCCTTTCCTGTACTGTACACGCTAACCGAAGCCGCGTCCATCCAGTGTGCTTTATTCACGACCACGAATGAACAGAGTCGAAAAAGGCACGGCTACTTTGGGGCTATGAAAACAAAGCAATGGAAGAGAGAGCAGCTGATGCCTCCTTGACCAAACTTGAAAAAGCAAGGTTACCGCAAAGCAAGTAGGCAAGGTACTGTACTTATCCGGTGAATTTCGCCCACCTACCTCTAGAGTCGGGTGGCCTGCAGAGGTCAAGCGAGGTGTGCGCCACGCATATCAAAAGCTCAGCCTTGCTCCAATGACAGGTAAGAGACGGAAGTTTCGCAAAAGAAACAACATTTTCATTCTTCAGTATTATTTTAATACTCTATAGTACTCTACAGTACAGTATTAAGTAATTCTTTTGAAGGCTGTGAGAATACTGTACCTTTCTAAGCAGAGTACTTACTTAATGTTCTATTTATAGTTATTAAAGCTTTTTCAATACCTTTAATCACTTGTTCTGGTACAGTAGGCTCACGATGCAGCTTGGAGCGAAATTCAAGTCGACCCACTATGCAAGTACCGGTACAGTAACAGGTATACCGTTACTATAGAGGATGGGGCCGGTCCTGTACGGTCCAGTGTTCCCTTTCATGCTGCCTTTCATGTTGCCTTGCCTTCGTAAGGAGTGGGACAGTGGCTTCGACGGCCGTTTTCTAGGCGATACGAGCAAAGAAACGACTTGGGTGTCTTTGCCGTTTCATTGCGTCCTGGCCTTTCTTCTTTGTGGGTTCGAAGGCGCTGTTCTCGACAAATCTTATTGCAGGTACAGTACCGGTACTGTACTGTAACTTGCTTTCTGGCCGGATAATGCATTACTGGGCCGCTGTGCTGGCGCTACACTGTACGGTAGCTGCGGCATACCCAAGACATTCAACAACGCACGATGTGGCAAGTGAAAGGATTGTGGTCGGGGCTATGCCTACTCTTCTCTCCACATGTAGACTTTGTGGGGAAGGGCGGCTTCGACATGGGGTGAGGTCAGGAAATGTACATGACTTCGATGGAAGCCTCCATGCAAATCAAGCGCCATGGGAAAGGTTCCGGGCAGTTGCTGGTGGAAAAGCCATGTGTCGCTCGCGTTCGGATGTTTTCAAGAGCACACCTTGAGGTGGGGACAATTCGCAGGACGGAACAAAGTCATCTCGGCTCGTTACTCGGGCACCCTATTTCGTTAGTACTCGTCTCCGATGTCGTGGGGTTGTCCTGTGAGCTGGCATTGATGCCCCTGATCCAAGACTGCAGCCCAGAACAAAACTTCTCAATATTTTGGGCCGAGAAGAAGAAATGTATATCAACTAATGGAAATACCAGCCCCCCCCCCCCACCAAACAAATACAACCACGAAGAATAAAAGAAAAAAGAAGAAATTTTTAGAACATATGAGCTAGACCAGCCGGTAAATAATCATTGCGCAGACGCAGCTGCTTTCAACACCGAAAAAGGAAGCCTCACAGTTCTGGATTCAATTGCTCCATGTAGTGGTGTAGGTTAAGCTCCGAACGGTTGCGCGGTGGGACTTTCTAGCCATTGCTGTACAGTACTCGACAGACAGACAGACGAGCCTTGCAGGGGCACACAAAATGCCACGCCAAAGAATCCGCCAGCTCATTGCTTGAATTGTTCTTCCCCAGGCGTCTCAGACTCAAAAGCTTGGTGAGCTTCGCCGGATGCTCTCCTTGGCCAAGACACAACCCGGAAACGTAGCCATGCCCATGTGAGAGACAGGCCTGCCTTACCCAATGAGAACCGCCCCACCAGTCCGATTCATAACATGGCCCAGAAACGTCTGAACACGTTTGAATGTACAAAATTTTTTTGAGACCTTACCTGGCCGTTGCTCCGTCCTGTTCGCATTCGCACGTGCATGAATAGCTCAGGGGTTGTCAAGCTCGAGAGGATAAGTAGGCCGGCTGGGAGCTCTGCATTTTAGTGAAGGGATGCAAGCATGCACTTTGTGGAGGAGTACTGTAGTTATTTTTATTTTTTTTTATTTTTTAGAGACATGGTCGCTCCGGAGTTGCACAACAGTCCCGATATCGAGGATCGTGGATGCACAAAAGCTGCCACAGGTACCTCTGCACAGAGTACCTTAAGGTAAGCAAGCGGTTAGCAAAAAAACCAGGACTGCAAAACCACTAATCCACTGATAAATTATATATTAGGCGGTAATTCTATACTTATATTATATTCTTAATATAATAGACTAGAATAAACAGGGAAACTGTAAAAAGAGATTAGAATAAGAAATTTATCTTAAGATTTTTCTTTAAAATTTTCTAATATTTTCCAACTAATATCAGAGAAGAATTGCAGTCTGGGTTATTTTGCTAACCACTTGGTAAGGTATCTCATTGTGACTTGAGGGTACTTAGCATTAATTCACATATACAGGGGTGGCCTCCCTTTCCCTGCCTAGGGCGTTGTTTGTGACAGGTACTCCTTTTTTTAAGGCCAGGCCTCATTTACGAGTTAAATTACCATGTTACCTCTGAATGGGTGATTTGACTTTGACGGTTTACCGGCAGAGTGGGCGGCCCAAGGCCGGGCCGCACACGCCTCTTCGCTTCGGTGCTTCCCCTGGGCCTGGGCTTTCTCTTTCGTTCTTGGTGGAATTGCATGCCCTGCAGCTATCGACCCTACCGTCCAGTCGCGGCTCCATCGTCGTACAACTCTAGCCCCAGTCATGGTCGGCCATTTTTCTATCCATTCCGCGGGGTGGGCCTGTAATGAACTGTGACTCGCCGGAAACATGAGGTCATCTTCCTTGGTGATAGCGGGCCATGCGCCCCGAAACGGCCAGATAGTCAGGTCAGCTGGCGCTGTTTGCTTCCCTCATCGTGTATCATGCCCCCTCCTCCCCATGTCTCACCAGCCTGAGAAACGCCTGTTTTCAGAGAGAAGTTTTTCTTTCCTCTGGTTTTGATCCTGGTCGATAAATATTCTCTCCCCAAAGGCCTGTATAACATAACCCGCGCCAGCTAGCTTCGTTTCGTCTGCGTATGGTGTTGTTCTTTTCTTCTTCTCTTCCCTCTTCCCTCTCCAAAAGTTTCCACCTGTGTTGGGTTTATTCGGAGTTCTCCTATTACACCTGAGCTTGTAATCTTAACCCGTGTCTTCCGGCGCCCAAACTCCGGCGATCCCTCCGTCAGTCGCGCTTACCTACCGCCGCTATTACCACCCTAATCAGGTATCGAAAAGAGCTGCCAGCTCAGCTCAGCTCAGCTCAACCCATAAACAATTTTGTCCTCCTTGCCGAATGCCCTTCTTCTAACTTGCACCACTTCCCGAGTGCTGCACCACCTAGGATTCGCTCCACCATGTGGCGGCGAACATATCTCGTCCTCGTCCTCGTCCGGCTCTGGTTTGCGCTGTCGCCGAGCTACCTCCATCCCGACGAGAACTTCCAGGGCCCCGAGGTCATTGCCGGTAAGCTGCGCTTGGCGCGCTCCCCACATTCGCGACACTTGGGACCTCTGCGGCTCGTCGCAACAGTCTGCTAATGCACCGTGTTCTTTTTTTCGATTTGCAGGCCAAATCTTCAGCTACCCAGTTCGGCATACTTGGGAGTTTACGAGCGAACATCCGATCCGCAGCGTGTTTCCCTTATGGCCTGTCTACGGCCTGCCTATGCTCTTGCTTCGTTGGCTATGGGTAGAGAACGGACAGGATGGCGAGATCCCGCCCATTGCCGTCTTTTGGACGCTTAGAGTCCTCATGTTCCTTATCAGCTTCGTCCTCGAGGATTGGGCGCTCCACGAACTGATCCCCTCGCCCCGACATCGCCGTACCGCCGTTCTCCTTGTCGCGTCATCCTATGCCACCTGGACGTATCAAACGCATACCTTCTCCAACTCGATTGAAACATTGGTAGTAGCGTGGAGCCTGGTCTTAATACAGAGAATCGTGGATACTAAGGTATGCTCGCGCCAGCTTGCAAACACTGGCGGCATGGCTTTTGGGACTGACACTGCTTATAGCAACAAACGTCGCTACTTTCGGCCGCAGTGTTGGGTGTCGTAGGCGTCTTCGGCTTGTTTAACCGCATTACTTTCCCAAGCTTCTTGTTGATACCTAGTCTTCGGTTGGCACCCCATTTCTGGAAGCAGTAGGTGCCCTTCTGATTTGGTTCTGTCTCAAAGTAGTATCTGACCTGGATAGTCCCGGATCTCTTGCGGCCATGCTCTTCACGGCGTTTGGCACTTTCGCGACTGCAGTCACGCTGGATACGGCCTTTTATACGCCAGGACCGATTTCGTGGTCGGATTTGTTTCACAGGCCTGTGATTACACCACTCAACAACTTCTTATACAATTCCTCAACTGAGAATCTTGCGCTACATGGATTGCACCCATGGTATCAGCACCTGCTTGCGAATTTACCTCTACTTCTAGGCCCTGCAGCTATCCTGCTCTTCACGCAACCTCACCTTTCCCTAAGACTGTACTCGGCCGTTTCTGGACTGGCTGTCCTCTCCCTATTCCGGCACCAAGAAGCCCGATTCCTACTGCCAACCGTTCCGCTTGTTCTATCCTCGGTTCAGTTACCAAGGAGCCGTACCGCACTGCGCATCTGGGCTTTTTCTTGGGTCATATTCAATCTTTTCATGGGCGTACTTATGGGCACTTACCATCAAGGCGGTGTTGTACCTGGCCAAGTTTTCATGAGCCAGCAGCCTGACGCGACCCAAGCCATTTGGTGGAAAACATATTCACCCCCTATTTGGCTCTTAGACGGGAAGAACGAGGTTCTCCGGACCAAGGATGTCATGGGTCTCAAAGGTGATGCACTGTTGGAAGAACTTACTGAGCTTGCAACATGTGATGCTCCTGCGGACCGGCGGAACCAGGAGTACCTGAAGGAGAAGAACGGGACATACCTTTTGGCGCCGGCGTCGGCGACATGGCTCGATCCCTATTTGTCGAATAAAGGCCTGGAAGGATTGAGGTTTAGAGAGGTTTGGCGTTATCGGAATCATTTGAATCTGGATGATCTGGACTTCGGAGACGACGGCGTTTGGAACACCCTGAAAAGAGTCGTGGGCCGTCGCGGCCTCGTTGCTTGGAGAATCACCAAGAGCTGCGGCAGGAAACAACCTGTTGAGCAAAAGCACTAATGTTTTCCTTCCTGACTTTCTACTTTCTCTTTTCCTTTGAGCGTACCATTGTTATACAGAACCCGATACCCTATTTGAGTTTTATTCTGAAGATGTACATAAAGAGTCAAGAATCTCGACCAGTTCGTCCAAGCCTCTCCTTCCAACAACTTGAAACCGAAGTTTCCGTTGTACTCAGCATTACGCACATCGATGAGCCGTACTTCTTTCTCGTTGGCGGACCGTGCTCAAGCTATCAGCTACTGTACAGAGGGCATCTCATCGCAACGTCCCCGCTTTAGTCGGCGTGAAAGAGTCGTTTCAGTGATGGCCCATTAGACTAAATTGGTAACATATATGCATCGATGAGGTTGCGTATTCCCACCCACGTGGGCGAGGTATCTTTCTCAGGCGTTTCTCAACCTGATGGTAAAGGCAACAGCGATAACAACGATGGAGAAGACTATTGCGCTGCCGCAAATAGCCCAGAACACTCTTCGCCGGTACCCGAACATTCTGCGGTCCGACGGCTCGCTTTGTAAGGCGGCGATTTGCTCTCTCCTCATGTCCTCTGCTCGATATGGTATAGGCGCTGTTTCTTCGTCCACCATGTGTTTGCGGAGTGGCAGCTCAACCGGTTGAGGGACTAGGATAGGAGCGTCTTCGGCGCCATCGAGAGATCGATCCGAGTACCTCCTCGCCGCGTAATGATGCTCAGCGTCTACGCCGCTCTGTGCATCGTAGGGTGGCGGGAGGGAGCCGTAGTGGTCTTTAGGGGACGAAGTTCTGCCCATCGGCAATGAGCCAAAGTTGTTCGGCTCCGGCCCTGCGACTACTTCGAGCCCGCTTGCTGGGACGACCTGAATTCCATCTTCGGGGACATTGGGTTTTTTCATATCGGTGTTTGGGGGAGAATGGTTTCCGGAATACATCTTGCACGGCCGTATTGTGCAAGATGAGAGCTAGGATGGGAAGGCATTGTTCTGTAGGGCACAGCAGCAAGATTTGCAAATATGATTCCGAAGAAGCGTACCCATCAAAGCGCTTACCACAACTTGACAAACACGGAAATGGGCATCCAACTTGCGAAATGATAGAGCATGGGTTCTTTGGTGCGCCTGTGGGCTGACAGGCCAATTGAAGCGACAACATGCGCAATAGCAATGTGCGCGAATCGACCTTATGCAGTATGACCCCCAGTGGCGAGTGATGTCCGGTTGTGAGCTGCAGGGAATGCGGTCAGCCTACGATAACATCAGACCCTCTCCATCAGCGATCTGTGCTTCATAAGGTTTAGTCGCCAATCCCAAATCATTATTGCTTGATCCTCAGCATGCAGGCGAGGCAGAGGGGCGGACAGGTTGAGGTCGAGATCGCTAGGACCGCCTTGTTCACCAGATCTTACCTTGCGTCTGAGACTTATCAAAGCTCATAGCCAGCGGCAAGCATTAAGTGCCACATCGAATGGCTCACTTCACCTGCTTTGAACGCAAACCTTCTTGAAGCGGGCGCCACGTACGTTTCACCTAATCCTTCACTATTTGTGCCGAGCCTTGCAACATTATGAAGCGCCTGACTGCCCACGGAAACATCGGGTATGCTGGGTAATGCTACATGTGAAACGAGGAATGTACTGTGGCGTCAAACAACGAAAATTGATAAAACAGAGTAGTGCCTTCACATGTCAAGTACACAACAAGGGATCGCAGATGGATGAGTCACGGACATTGAATTCAAAAGTCCTAGCCTAAGCTAATACATATTTTGCCTTCATGTGCCCGCTACCGAGCGGCCCAGAACCTCCACGCCAGGAAGCTAACACAAGAGCCAGCTTAGTACAGACGCTTGGGGGGAGACATGGAAGCCTTGATGGTAAGGCTTCCGACGTTCTGCCAGCCCTTCTTGAGGAGGGAGACGAGGTAGTTGATGGCGAGCATGATGTTGCCGATCAGCTGCTCGGTCTCCATGCCGACGTTTCCGACGGCGACACCCATGCAGAGGACCTTCTTCAGCTGGAACTTGATGGTGGACTTGACCTCGTTGATCTTGCCAGTCAGGTCGTCGCTGTGGGAGACGGGGGTAGGGAACTTGCCGGCTATTCTTCATGTTAGCAGATGTCTCCTGTCAAAGATGCAATAATTTTGTAGTCGCTCACCCTTGGACAGACCGGGACCCAGGAGACGGGGAATCTGCTTGATGAGAGCATCGGAAGCGACGAAAGCATCGTACTTGCGGGCGAGCTTCTTGATCAGCTTCTTGTTCCTGTGGGAGATGTTGTTAGAAGACGTGCTACACTGAATCTTGAAAGTCGGTCTGAGGCTTACTTGTTCAGCTTCTTCAGGTCATCAGCGGACATGGCGTCGACACCACCGTGCTTGGCACGGTCGAGATCGTGCTGGTCACCGAGAATGCTGCGCGCTGGGTTAGCGTCCTGATCTCTGCTCCTTGCTCCTTCGCGGGTCGTTTTGCGGAATCGTCGTACCAGATGGCCATGTTGGGGCGGGGGATGGCAGGCAGCTTGATGGTGCCAGAGAAACGCTTGTCACGCTGGGGGTCATAGTTCTTCAGGCCGATCTGGAGCTCGACGGTCTCCAAGAAGTTACGCTTCTTGGTCTCGTTCGAGTACTCCAGGAGCTCGGTGACTTGCGTCCGGACATTAGCTGTGACGGGCGGTCAGTAAAGGCTGTCGTCGGGATGGTGATGGCGAGGCCTCGTGGTTGTGCGTTGACGCTGGGCCTCGCGAGGAAAGGAGACTCACCGACTGTGATCTTCGACATTTTGGCAGTCTCCCAATAGATCTCAAATGGTATCTAATGGTGGTCAGGACGTGTCGGGGTGGTTTAAAGATTTACGCGGGTTAGGCGGGTTGGATTTTGGGAGGAATTTTAGGAAAAATTAGTGTGGGACTCACGCTTTCCTCATATGTTTGGTGGGGGTGCAGTGAGACGAGGGCAAAATTTTCTCACGTGCATAGTCACGTGCCTGGAAAGAACAACCTTTGCTCTACGTCTGCTGTGACTGATATCGGGCAGTGAGTCACCCGGCGACTGGTCATTAGATTCGTGTGAATGCAAAGTGAAAATTAAGCTTTCTGTCGTCCCTGAAGCACTTGTGCCTAGGAGAGAGTATCTCTAAATAGACCGTTGACAGGCAGCTCTGACTGCGTTGTTGACCAATCTGACAGTGGGCCTCACTTGTTTGCTTGCGATGAATCACAGCCTCAAGTGAAGTCACCGTTTTGCATACCCGTTAACATGTGACCGAGTAAATTACCCACTGGGTTTTCCAAAACCGACTCAAAACAGCCTTTCTTTGTATCGAACCATTCTCACGAACCGAGTTTAAGTATACAGGCATCTCACTTATACGCGATGTCTCTACTGTAGACGCTCGTCGGCTCTGCCAATCGTGGGGGCAGTCTATGGCGCTTTCTGGGTACGTACCCACGTCGCCTAACCTGCCATTCGTTGGTGGGTTGCAAGTGTGGATGCATAATTTTTTGTGTAAAACTATCAAAAGCGAACTCGACTATGGAGCAAAGCGCCATGTCTGGATACACAAGTGGCAGCGTAACTTGAGAGTCGAAACGTTTCCTTCATGTCTGTCTGGTCCGCTATGTGAGAGCACAGTGACTTGTCTCCGGCACCGAAAATGACAACCATGGACGCTATAGAAGTCGTCGACCACCATGTCAACCCTACCGATGTCGTGAGGTGGGTTGAGGGACAAGACGTCGAATCGCAGCAAAGGTGCGCCTCCATCGTAGCCGCGTATTATTCTCCGAGTCTCTTCTAAGCAAACGTAGTTGCGCAGTACAGATATTTGAGCATCTGCTCGCCAAGGCTGCTCAGCCAAAATCTGTTTCTGGCAGTGCCTGTTCGAGGCTTTCCGGCTTTGTGGAACAGGCCTCGAAAGCTCAATCACCGGCCCTGCAGACCTGGGCCTTCTCTCACCAAGTAACCGTCAAGCTCTTTGACTTTTACGTCGAGTGGAACGAATCAGATCAGCACAGGTCCATGAAACTTGTCCTAGATTTGATGATTCATCTTATCAAGCGCAACCCTAACCACGGCGAAGCCGCATCCACGCTCAAGGAGCTCCTGGATAATCTTGTATCCATCGTCATCGGCAGATCATCCAAGCCTGTCGTCAAATCTGCCATCAAGACCCTTGATCATTTTCTTACCAAGAATCTGATCACCAGTGAACAAATCAAGTCCAGCTATCTCGCAAACAGACAAAGTGTGACGCGTGATCAGGAGAAAGATGAGGATGTTTGGGAGACATTCTTTGCTGAGCTCCTTCGATGGCTCTGGGTTCCCTTCGTCTGCCCCATAGCTGGCCGGTTCATCGTCTGTCTTCTGGGCTCCTTGCGGAGGCAATATTCCTACCCAAGTACAGCAACGTGGCACTCTTGGCTCTTGAATTTTACTGTTGAGGATCCTTCAGCACTTGAGCCAATCAAGAACTATATATTTCTCCCCTCCTTCAAGGCCGATAAGAAGGAAGCCCTGCATTTCCTTCGTCAAATGAACTCCGAACAACCTGTTTCTCAAAATGTCGACCTGGACCTAGACGTTCCGGCGCTCTTGCAGCTCGCCGCCCTGGAAGTCGGCAAAAAGATTGGTCTCGTCGAGGACCCAGGTACGCTCACCAACTATGTGGATTTCCCCCAATGTTAACGACTTTGAACAGGCGTGGGGGCCGACAAAATCGAGGATGAGGACTCGTCAATCGTTCTCCACGAGAAGGTTTTGGAGAGCGTATTGGCTCATCCTTCACACGAGGTTCGTGCTCTGGCTCTGTCCCTCCTCATTTCCTCGCCATCAACGACAAGGCCTTACTCAAACACTACTTTTGATCTGCTCCGGAAGCACCTCGGGGCCTTCTTTGCGGACGCGGACGCCAAGTTCAGAGTCGACGTGTCAAGTAAGGCGCGTGACATGTTCAAACGAGTAAGGGGTGCGATTTCCGTCCTCAAGCGCAGTATACCACGAGCACGGGCAAAGTCGAAGAAAAACGATGCTGTTCCGGAACCCACAGCGGTGGTTGCTGCGCAACCCATCACCTATCGATCGAACCTTATTGCTCTTCCTGAAAGTCAGCTAGTCTATTGTCTGGACTATCATGTCGACTTCTTGAAGTGGTATATGGATTTTCTTTGCAACGAGCTAATACCAACTGCATCGTACCAAAGGCATATCACGTCGCTCAAAGCCGTAATATTCATCCTTCGCATGGAATCAGATAAGTCAAAGGCATGGGAAACCCAAGAGGATCAAGAGATATTTTACGATCTGTTTGACGGCAGGTGGCTAAGGCCGCTGTTTGATTTGGTTATGGATCCTTTTGACGATGTTCGAGATGCCTCTACTGCGGCTATAAGACTCATCTTCAACGACACGCGGTATAGACGCTTCGCATTGTTCAGTTCGGAGAACCAGGTATGCCCAGCGCAGGAGCTTGAAGAGCTGGGTCGCCGAGCCGAAGAGCTCGCACGCCGAACATCTCGAGCCGATCATTCGGATGGTGCTGCTCGTTCAAACCAACTCCGCTTTAGATTCCTGGATGGTGAAGGTCAGCGGGTCTCGCATCTCGCTGCGCTGATCAATGAGCTCGACCGCAAAACCACAGTAGCGGAGACTGATCTCGGCCGTGCAGTTCTGGACGCGCCTCTCCATTCAGACTTTGCATCACTTTGCTACACATGGCAAGTTGTCTCGGAACTCAAGTTTTCCCAGGCTGAGCTGGAAGCTATTCGTCCCCTTCAGGAGCAGCTGGTAGCATGTTGTGAGCGCGCGTGGTCCGCTGTCAGAGCCACTCTCTGCGACGATTCACCCGAGGGCCACATTCCTCAGGAGCTGGAAGAGGTGGATATAGACACAAAGAGTTTATTGAGCTATAGTTTTCGTGCCATTCACGAATCTAGGTAAGTAGTGTTGACTTTTCTAAATGGTAAGCTCTGTACTAACTTGGGCGGCAGTAACCTGATGCGCACCATTCTCTCAACAATCAAAAATCGTACCTGCGAGGGATACATAATACCATCTTACGGTATTTTTGAGAGAATCGGAAACTTGTCATTCAATCAGCTCGCAAGTCTTAGGCACAGGGGCGCTTTCACAACTGTGTCTGCAACCTTCGCTGCCTGTTGCCAGCAGTCCAAGCACTTGGAAGACGGCGAGACCAGCGAGCCCATCTTGAATAAATGGTACCAAGGGACCCTAGACGCCATATTCACCCAAGTATCTACGACAAGGAGGTCTGCCGGTATCCCTTCCATGATGACCGGCGTGCTCGCAGCAAATTCACCGTCGCTTCCTTTCGAGTCAGTCATGGAACGGCTCATGGAGATAGCCAGCACCGAGGCCCGCGTTACTGAGACGGACGGCTCAAAGCTGCCGCAGGTGCACGCTTTCAACTGCCTCAAAGACATCTTCAAGAACTCTCTGCTCACCTCCATGGGCAACAAATCAGAAAAGTACCTTCCCCAGTGCCTTGAGCTCGCGGCAAGTGCTCTCAAGTCTGAGGTTTGGGCCATCCGAAACTGCGGCCTGATCTTCCTCCGCAGCTTGATTGACTGCCTGTTCGGCTCTCACGAGAGGAAGTCCATGATTGAGGCCGGATGGGACGGAAAGGCAAACCGTATCGCATATCACCGATACCCCAACCTTCCTCAAGTCCTCGTTAATCTGCTCAAGTCTGGCCATGAGACAATTGGCTTGACATCGGCAGGCTCCTCGGCAGCCGAAGCGGTGTTCCCTGCCTTGGATATCGTTCGTCGAGCTGGACCCCCTGACCTTCTACGAGATGAGCTTCAATATCATGTTGCCAAGTACTTAGCCAGCCCTGTTTGGCATGTGCGTGAGCTAGCAGCGCGAACTCTGTGCTCTTGTCTCCTGCACCAGCATTGGTTCTCAGCCGTGCAACAGATTTATCATTCCGCGTTGGCAGAGAACGGCAGAGCGAACCAGAATCATGTCCATGGAGTCCTCCTTGCCACTAAATTCGCCTTCGAGCGACTCAGCGAAGTCGCGACCGACTTCCTCAAAGGTATGCTACCCTTCACACTCGTATGGGCCTTGATCTAATGCAACTCTCACAGCCGACCTATCAAAACTCGTCAGTCTATTAGTGCAGAGCAATATTGAAACGAGATTCTCACACTGCCCAGAGGTGGTTGCAGCCTACTTGGAAGTTGTCAACATGCTCTGGGCCTTCCAAAAAGCACAATCGCAAGCACTCGCGAAGCTCAGTGT
The DNA here is from genome assembly GCA_003012165.1 of Paramyrothecium roridum. Taxonomy (NCBI): domain Eukaryota; kingdom Fungi; phylum Ascomycota; class Sordariomycetes; order Hypocreales; family Stachybotryaceae; genus Paramyrothecium; species Paramyrothecium roridum. Next base: position 18,382 of record PXOD01000165.1, read on the forward strand.
CTCCCGCGGTGCGGCGTCCGCCTCTGCGCTATTGAAAATCCAACAGGCCATAGCTGGCATTATAACGGCCAGCGAAGCAGAGAGCCCTCTGGCTCAGTTGAGGGATGTGCTGCTCTGCGAGGGCATTGGCAGCGATACTTTAGCCGCCGCCCTTGAGGCGCTACCTAGTCTGTGGGCCATATCTACAGCATCAGATAGTGTGCTCAGCGGTCTATGCGATTTTTATGTGGACGTTTGTCTCTGCACAAACTCTACTGAAGCGCAGATCGTGGCAGTTCAGAATTTGGCAGCCATTTTCGATAAAGTGCTCCGTGATCAGAAGGCAGAGCTCATCGAGCCAGGCCGTCTCATCGAATTGTGGACGAGCCTGCCGTTACGTCCTATGAACCCTGCTCTGTCCAATGCCGTTGTCAGATCAAGCGGTGGGCTGTTCGGTATCCTCCATCATCGTGGCCGAATGCCAGCGGAGGGCATTAAGCAGTGGGGCTTGATGATGGCCGATGCAGGCCTTGATGATAAAGTAAGTGACAAGTTCACCACAGCACACGTCTCTTCTTCGCTACTCGTTATCGACGCTAACCATCGATCCCTTAGGGATTTGACGCTCGTTTCGCGGCAGTTGAATCACTTGACTCCTTCTTCGCCGTGGTCAAAGCGACTTGCTCCTCGGAAGAATACCTGCCCGCCGTTATTGCTCTATACGACGCTCTGAATGATGACGATGACGAGATCCGTGACATGGCCTCAGCCGCTGCCAGCCACATCCTCGGCCAGCCCTGGGTGCCGATCGAGGCCGCCAGTCGTCTGCTGAGCTGGCTAGGCGACAACTTCGGCGCCAACGTCACCTTCCGTGCCATCGTCGTCGGCCGTATCGCCGGTCAGTCCAGCGCTTCTGAACTCACCGGCGCCTGGGAGCCCGCCGAGGCTCAGATTTCGCAGGCCCTGCAATTGGACGATTCGCTGTTCGCGGTAGAGGAGCAAAATCTCTTCGTGGACGAGGTTCGGGAGACGGAACGCTGGATCTCTGTCTTTAGAATGATGGGTTGGGAAGGCCACGATGATTCGCTCCTGAGGCTCGATGGTTGGGTTACAGGCGGCCTTCAAAAGATTGCCCTCCTTTCACAACAGGAGGATGGGCCACTCGGCTGGGCATCAAACCCTGACGCCTTCGCCGTCTGCGCTAGAATTGTTCATGCTGGTGCAGTTATGACTCAGGGCCACGCATCTGCCGACCTTCGCGATGCCGCCAGGAGCGTCCAGGATGCTCTGCGTTTCAAGAACCATGCATCCGTCCTACTGATGTCTCCTCTGGTATCGATATGACGTGTCAGATAGTGGCAACAAGAATATATTCAAAATTCACGCCCATTTCTCGTGTATATAAACCGTGCCATCAAGTGCTGCGATAACGCCCTCGCTCGAATCGGGCATTTGTATTAAGAATTGAATGGAAAAAGGGGAAGAGAAAGAAAGCTCGTCCACCCCCTCTCCCGCACCGCCACCATGGCGCCGCCAATGGTATTACATGAAGTCGTCAGCTCTTGCGAATGCTTCCTAAGGCGCGGCAGGAGACACTACTTGGTTACCTAGTCCTACGTCTGGCGAGGACGATGAGTCCGACCCCCCTAGCCTGCCGAGCTTCGCCACCAAGAGGGTGTTCTGTGCCTGCAGTTCACCGACCTGGCTTTGAAGAAGCTGGATCTGCTTGCGGGCGTAATCCCGCTCGGCCTTTGTCCGCTCCAGCTCTAGGGAAAGCTTTGACTTATCCTCCCTCTCGGCAGCTTTGCGCCTCTTCTCCTCAGCTTTACGCTGCTCCTGCTCGCGCTTCTGCTCCAGTCTCTGAAGCTCGCGCTTGTATTTCGCCTCCTGCTTGGCGATTTCTTTCTCGTGTTTCTCGCGAGCCTTGACCTGGGCAGCAGCATCCTTCTCGCTCTCCTCATGCCGCTTGGTTTGTATACGCTCCTGCATCTTGGCGACCTTTTCGTCAATTTTACGACGGCGTTCCTGGATTTTTCGCAGTTCCTTTTCGTGTGGGTTATTTGAGAGAGATTTAGAGTCGTCCGAATGGTTGCCTAAGCTTTCTTGACTCATGGCGTCTGCGTCCCGTCCCTCAAGGGCGGAGGTGAAGCTGTGTATGGAGGAGACCTCGCTGGATGAGTCTATCTCGTCCGGCGTCTCTACTGGCTCCTTCTTCTCGCTTTTGTCACTCGAGTCGAACTGTCTAGGTACTGGCGGCGTCTCTGCTAGGCTCTCAGGAATCGCGAAGCTTTCTACGGGGGTGACAAGCTGGCGACGTAGGCCTGTGGCCACCGAAGTGGCAACAGCAAACGCCCCAGTGATCATGCCGTAGAGGCTGCTGTAGCCGGAAGACTCTTCTTGAGAGCTCTCAGGTTTAAGGAGATCCAGGGATTCTGTATCACGGTCTTTGTTCTCGGTGGGTTGTGTGGCTGTTGGTATCCCTGAAATGGTAGGTTCGCTTCGTGATTCGACGACCGGAGTAGCAGTTGGCGTTTCGCCAGTTTCTTCAGTGTTGTTGCTCAAATCCTCGGTGGACTTGGATTTGATCCAATCCAGGAATTTGCCGGCATCTCCAACAATGCCTGGGGGTGTTCCTCGCTCAATCATAAACCGAGGAACACTCCCTCCAGGGTCGCTGCGTGTGACCATGAGCCACTCGATGGCGACCTTTGGATCGTGAGGAATCTTCCCTTGCTCCTTTGCACTATTCGCCAGGTCTGCTGAAGATAGCGATCGTTTTGCTGACGCATGGTCGATAAGAACCTCTCTTATAACCTCAACGGATTCGTATTGACCGCGAATGATTCCTTGTCGAGTGGGTGTATCGGGGTGGTTGCAGGGCTTCGAAACAATCATATATTGTCGCAAAGGCTGAGGGTTATCGGTGGCTTTATGCGAGAAATCCGAAGTAAGGAACAAAGTAATGAAGTCTCTTGGGGATGTTGGACCGGGGAATTGCGCAGACAGCTGGTACACTGTGTCGAATAATTAGAAACGACATGTTCAATAGTAACTTCACCGTAAGGGGGCCAGACTTACCGTCGAGCTGACCGACATTATCAACAGACTGATGTTCGACCCTCCTCTCCGCTCCAATGCCACGAATATTGCCGCTTCCGGGCCCGCCTTGGACCTTCATGGACTCATGAAACTCCCTCTCAAGGCCCAGCTTCCACTTGTCGAAATCCAAGCCCTCGTGTGTGCTGCGCCTAGCAAACCAAGCACCCTTGCCGTCCTTGGCAGAAAGCTTGTAGACACTGATGCCCAGCGGATTCTCGCGCGGGTTGACCTTGACCTCCTTCCACTCCTTGCGTAATTGCGCGGCGTGGGCTATGGCGTCTTGAGAAGGCCTCAGCGCCAGCGATGCCTTGAGGTCCGGACCGCCCACGGCCGAGTCCGTCTTGGAGCGCGCGCGGCCGGTGGACTCGCCTTGCGCCGGCTGGGAGGGAATCGACTCGATGACAGTCTGGGCGTCGGCGAATATGTCGTCGAGAAACTCCTTGAGGTTGTCTTGAGGGACCTGGCCCCAGTCAATGGGGCTCAGGGCCTTAAAGGTATCGTGGTGCTTTGTCATTATGCTTGTGCTTGTGCTTATGCTTGTGCTGCTGCTTCTGCTTCTCTAGATGTCGCCCGTCCAGGCCAGAACTAGTGATTGCTCATATACATGAACACAGGTTGTTAGGGGTGAGACGTCTCGGGAAATGGCGAGGTTATACGCCGCTCGTGGCCCTGGTTGGGATTGGGATTGGAATCGGGATCGGCTCTAGCGGCTCTGGGGTTGAAAGGAAAGGAAGACTCGGCTGACGTCTACATGTCATGTCAAAGAAAGCATGGAATTGTGGAAGACGGCACCTGTGCCGAATCGACGACGTCGCGGGTCCACCGGCAAGCATCTCTATGGAGGGGTCTAGGCTACTGACGTCAGGTGCGCCGAGGTCCCTTGCGGCCAATCCACCCCGGAAAATCCTCCAGCAAACAATGTGGGGGTTGCGCTATTCTACTGCTTCCTACCCTACATTATCGTTTTACATCGGGTCACGCGACTCCCTCAAATAATGGCGAAATCTTTGGGCTAGAAGAGCAATGATCAGGTTTGTGTACCATGAAGGTTCTCTATGATATATTTCAACATTCGATTGGAATTCAAATGCGCCTTCAACTCCAACAACTAAACATAGGCCTTGCATAGCTACACTGGCGTTAAAAAATACCTGAGTACTTGTCACTGATATTTCTCTAGCACTGCGGGTCAAGAGTGCTGCAATGCATGAACATTGTGGATGGGATCGAATAGGGATGCTTATGGGTATCCTATCAAAGCATGCGATACTAAACAGGCCAAAGGGCACGCATACGCTCATGACCTGATTAATCTATCCACCTCTTTATAAGCCCGTGAGCTGGGCATCCCCCTCCATGGCTGCTTGGTAATCGCCTCGGCAGCTGCCGCAATGTCCGTCCCTCCACTGTTCGAGTGCCTTCCTTCGCTCGGGAGATAATTTCTCAATGGCAGAAGACCGCCCGGACTCCTTTTTCTGCCCCGTTCCAGGCTTCTTCGTCCGGCTTGAGGCGTCCGGCCGTAAGATCGAGTCGAGGTCGTCACACAGCGCTTTCTCTTGCAGCAACCAGTGCTCCCACTCTGACTGCAGTACCTCTCGCTCCACACTATTCACCACTCTCATGGCCACGAGCAAGTCATGCCGATATGATCCCAGCCGTTGCCGGGTTCGCCGGAGTCGTTGCGCCGTGGCCTGGCTGGCTGACGACAGCAGCGTTGAACCTGCATCTTCCCATGGAGCATCCAAGTCGGTGGCGTCCAAGAGTTCTTTGAATGTTGCGAAGCAAGTGCTGTTTTCCGGAAATAGGGGTTGCCTAGTCATAGAACCTGCCGCCTCTGCAATATCCGCAACGTATATGGCTTTACTCATGACCATGTTCGGCTTAACACCGACAGCGTGCATGAAAGTCGCCGCGCGCCTCTCCTTCCACCATGTAGAAGTCTCGGTAGATGTCAACAGAAGATTGGTAAAGCCACTGAAGCACAATACGAGCAGAAGTAGCCGCTGCGCGCTGATGACACCAAATAACTTCCGTACCACAGCGAGCGCCCACATAATTAGCGATGATACAGCGCTCTCGCCGAAAGACCTGACGGTCTCGAAGAGCATGGTTGTCAGCGTTCGCGGCTTGATCGCTTGCTTCCTACGGGAGTCGGTGGCTGGCGGAGAGAATAAGACCACTTGAGCTTGGTGGCCAACATGACCATACACGTGAATTGCTCGGTTTGTACGGCTGCGTGCGCCTAGTTTTCGAACTTGGTCAGTTGCCAGCTCAGCCAACTCCTCGGCATCACTCGTTGCATCGCGCAATGCCTGACGCTCCACCAAGTTCTTCGAAAAGGCTGGGGGTTTCGACCAGTCAATTCGCACATACACAGCAAGCTTGCACTTGGACTTCGCTACGTGCGTGATGACGATTTTGGTGACGACCTTGAAGAACTGGGAATGAGGCAGATGCCATGCTGTCTTAGTATGCGTTGCAACGTAGGTAACATGTTCGTTGAATATATCGATGGTCTGGGAATCTTGCACGTCGGCTGTCTTGGGACGACCAAGCATATCCACGTAGTCAACCTTGAATTGAAAGTCACGCCGCAACCGACCTTGTTCCAGCGGCGTCCAAGGACCCTGAGCAATCTGCTGAGCGCGTCTTTCAAAGTACAACTTGGGAAAGACAAAGCTCTTGTCACCGAAAAGGACATGAAAGCAAGCCTTGGCGCTGATCTCGAATGTCCTCTCGGCCGCAGCTTCCGGCATGTCGTCCGGTTCGTAGATGATGGCATGTGTGGGTAAATGGAGTTTGGGTGAAGCTCTCTGTCGCGATCGGGATGAGCGGAAACGTGCATCTAGCTCGAGGAATTGCTGCTTGACAGGTTTGCCGGACGGCGTGCCATCATCTGCCGGTGTGTTGGACGATACCTCTTCCCAACTCTCAGCACTGGGGCTGGGTCTGTCTTGTTCCTCCTTTTCCACGTTGATCATCGCCGAGATCAGGGCTGATGTGTCCATTGGCTCTTCCGCCTGCAGGTTGTCGATCAGTAGGTTAAGACGCGTTTGGAGAAGATGGACATCGTCCAGGAAGAGTTTCAGCACGATTCTGGTGTACCCAGTATCGTTGGAGTCCTGGCCTAGGTGGAGAAAAATGAAGTCACAATCACGCCCAGGCGCCGCAGTCAGCTCAGTGATGAAATCGAGATTGACCCGATACGCCGTCACCAAGCCCATCTGCTGACCGTAGAAATACATGTTTTCGGGCGTGACATAGATTCGGCCATCACCTGTCAGTGGCGTAGCATCTGTGTTGCGCTCACCCGAGCTAGACCAGGAGGCGCGGAATACTAGCACAAGCTTCTCCTCGATTGGAACGTTAGGAAAGAGGAGGCGGAACTGAGCAAGTTGAGCCCTTAGCTCGGCAGGATAATTAAGTGGGAGGTATTCACTGCTCTGGGTGACTTGGCCCGGTTGACCAAGCGGAGTTCCCGGGTCGCTGGTTACGACAACCCCGATAGGATCGTCGTCGTCAAGCCGCGGCAAGACAGGCTCTTCGATAACATTCACGGCTGCCCATATGTTACTGCCCCAGTAATTGGCCACCACCGAAGCAGGGAGTCGTGTGCTATCCGTAATAGGTGGCCGCTCTGCTATAGCAAACACAGCATGTCGGCTTAAGGGTGTAGTATTTGGGGGTCTGGCGAGGGTGAGGGGGGCAAGAGTTCCTGGGTGGCTATCGACAGACGGTAGCATGTTTGCCGCTCGTTTGGAGCCGCCGGGGGACAGAGACTGGTTGGGGTTAACGGGTAGCAAGTTGTGACTGGCAGAGATAAGGCTGGCGATGCCACCGGACGGAGCGCCTGGGTTGCCAGCCATTGCGCCCTCAGGACCGGAGCCGAACGCCGCCTTGCGGTGATGATCGAGCTTCTGGATGATCCTCGCCGCATGCTCACGACTGCTCTCACCATCCTCACGAGCCAAGTCACGCTGCAGATCGCGTCCCAGAGCCGTGATGGACCGGCGCGCCAGGGTACCTCCACTGACATCGAAACTGTGCCGGCCGGCCAGGTTCGCGTCTGCCGCGGGTATCGGAAGGGTACCCGCACGGTCAAAGTTATGCCCACCATCATCGGCAGCGCCGGAGGGAGCGTCCAGTAGCTTTGCAGAAAACTCAGGTATGGTCGGAGGTGTGATCGCGAAGGCAGGGTCCACGCCACCTGGCAATGATTTGGTGTCCTGGCTCATACTCGCTTCAAAGGCCTTTTTCTTGGTGACCTCAAAGACCTCGAGCCACTCAGTGAGCTCTCTCTGTGTTTCAGCCTGTAGCATGATTGTCTGACTCTTCGTCTTCACTTCGAAGCAGAACCGTCTGTCATCGCCAACCGCAGGTTTCACGTTGCAAAGCAAGACTCCTATTTCATCTCCTTGCATAACACCCAATGAGCCATTGACGAGCCAGCCAAAAACGCCGTTACGGCAGTAATACCACCGCCGGACCCAATTCTGCCTAACAGGCTTGCCGGACAGGATACGAACGAACAGCCAACCCTGCTTTTCGGAGATGACGGCCTTGCCGTCTTTGGGATGTACGGTGACTGGCCCACGAGAGCCTAGAAATGGGACTGTGGAGGTGCTGTAGTCATCGAGCTCACGCGATGGCTTGAACTCTTCGAAAGTAATGTCACCCAGATGCCGCCGGGCACTTTGCAATTCGCGCCTGAAGATCCCTTCGGAGAGCTCCATTTCCTTAGCCCATCCACGTATGCGATCGATTTCTTGGTCCCAACGCGTCGCATTGTTCACTGCATCGCGACCGCGCTTCATTTCTCGCCAAAATTCACTGCAAATCTTCACCAAGAGCTTATCCAAGGTGAAGCGCAGTTGCGGCGCGAGCTGACAATAATCCATAGACGTCTGTATGTATGCTTTTCGATTTTCGTACACCGAAAAGGCGTCCTCGCGAAGGGCCGAAGGCTCTTTTGTCTTTGATTGACTCAGGTACCGCGAAAGCGTTGTGTCATATGCCCTCTGGGACTGCTCCAAAGCCCTGCGTACATCCTTGAAATTTCGCAGCTCACCCGCGATAAAGGAGCGGATAGGGTCAAGAACGAGGCCATCGATCTTCTTCATGCTGCTCAGTAACTGCATAAAACACTCGCGCGACCCATCGCCGACTCTTTTGAGCGCCAGGAAGGTGTAGTCTGTCTCGATAACGCCATCGGCTGCGGAAGGCATCGTTTTGGAGAGGTATGTGTTGATGGTCTCCTCGAGGGCAAGCATGTCGTGGACGAGCTTCGCTGTTGAGGTGACATAGCCGCCTAGCCATTTCTCTATGGAATCGACTTGATCCGAGAAGTGACTGGCCGAAGCCCGGAAGGTCGGTGAATCGAGCGCAGCCTCGTTGAGGCCGACGGGAATGGCATGGTTGATCGGCTGCAAGGGCGCCTGCGTCTTGGGCGGCGTTTTGGACATGGTGAGGATGAGCGAATGTCACAAACTGTCTCCTACATTGAATTCTGGTAGCACACGAGGACACGCTTTGCGCGCAGCCAACTAGGCCCAATATATTCTCCCAAGTATGTACAGACGGAGCGGGAGTAGAATATATGCTTAATAGAAACAGATTGTGATTCGCGAAGGTGGGAGGGATTGCTGACGTCGTGCAAAGGCCCTTGAGTTAGGTGTAGGTACTACGTAGTAGCCGCTGCTATCTAATCTAATCTACCTAAGGTAGGTAAGGTAGCACCAGCCAGCTTACCCCTAGCCGGGAAGGGGAGGGGCAGGCTTGTTGACTTCCCTTAACCGATTTTGCATTAGCAGGAAAACAGAAATAGGAGGACGCAAAAGTACTAAGTACCCTTCCGTATGCTCCAGGAGGCTTTGGCTTTGCAGCATAATACCTTATATGTAAGGTAGGTGCCTTAAGTTATGTTTGCGCTCTTGACATTGATGCGATATCTTGTACTACTACATAGTAGAAGACGTGACAAAGATGTTTGTGTGTAGTGTGATAGCCACAAAAACTATACTACAGCAACGGCAGCGGCCCAGCAAGTCAGTAGTTAAACTCATCGCCATTTTGTAGCTACCATCAGTAAAAAAAGTCCCGCTCAATGTTGGAATATGAAGGTTTTATTCTCTAACATTACTATGCGTGGTCTAGAAGATCTTTCTAAAACTGTTATTTAATTCGTATTTTAGCTTTTCTTTTTTTATAAACCAAAACCACTTGCCATCACAGACCGCTGATCTACGAAGTAGCGCAATACCCTTTGTCTTCCCGCCATATGAATAATTTCCAGGGCATGACTTACCATCTATCAAGTATAGGCCGCGTCTACGCATTTTTCACTACAACTCAGAGTATTACTGGCATAACATAAGGCAGGGAGATAACAGCGTCGAGCGACGATAAGCACCTTTGGCGTTTGTCTTATTTACTGCTCAGCAGATATTCACCAGCTTAGTCGACAGTTGAATATGGCCGAAGATTCAAAGTCCAACCAGCGTCCCAAGAGCGTTGCCCTTATCTACTCCTTTGTAAAACCAGGACCGCCAATCGTGGGTATCGTCAGTTTTATGATAACCTTTCCTGCCCTGCGCCACCCTTACGTCAAATATGCCCGTGGCGCCTCTAGATTTCTTAGCAATCGCGGCCTTCTGGAGCAGCTTTCATTGTAGACACACGTACCTCCATGCTTTTAATCACTGATCTCAAGTGGCCGTCATCATTGTGCGGAGCGGGCTTGGTCGCGGAGCCTGTAGGCCGTTGGAAGGGGTCGCCGTGCCAAACCTCTTCGCAAGGCGCTTCTCGGAGAACGAAATGGGCGCGGCATCACTTGACCTCGGCGCTGCAGGGTGCCTGCCATCCACGCCGTATTGCGACGGTGAGACTTGAGTCAATCCCTCGTTTTCCACGAGGGAATCGGCTGGTCAATCTATCCATGCTTGTTAGTGCTTGTCAAGAATCCGTGTACGGAGCCATCGTCTTACCGTCGTAGTACTCGTCATCGTCATCAACGTCAGCCAACTGCTCAAAGTTGACCTTGTAGCGGAGAATGCCACCAATGCCACCGAATCCCTTCACAAACTGGTTGCCCTCGGTCGATCGGTCTGACACGAATTCAAGGGCAGTACCAAAGTCCTTGTAGTGCTCGGCGATCCACTCGAGGAAGGATTCCTGGGTGATGATTTCCATCTCCTGGCCGGTTTGCTTATCGAGGAACTGCTCACGATTCTGCTCCTGAAGCTTCGTGGTGTGCAGGATAACGTCGCCACCCTCGCTATCTCGGAGGACCCATCGAGTAATTTCCAGGTTCTCAAAGACAATGAGGGTCTCTACAGCACCGAGCTCAAGAGCCTTCAGCGTATCTTCGATACCGTAGCAGACCTTGCCGGTGTCCTGGCTGATTTCCTCAAAGTACTTGCCAATGAGCTTCTTCTCCTGAATGAACTTGACGTTTCCGAGCGTCTCGGTTGACAGTTCGATGGCCTGGTTGAAGCCGTTTTCTCCACCATACGACACATCAACCACCTTGATAACCTTAGTGGCAAGTCGGCCGTCGAACATGTCGGAGGCGTTCAGGTCATTCTTGAAATCGGCGGAACCAGCGAGAATGAGTCCGGCGACGTTGACCTTGTCGTTGGTGATGAAGTTTTGCACAGCCAGTTCGGCCACCTTGCGCACATAGTTGTGACGCTTCTCCTCACGGAGACGGGCGAAACGGAGGGCGGACTGACCACCACGACCGTGTTTCTTGGGCAGATCGACCGAAAACTTGTGGACAACCTCGCGGGTATTTCCGCTGAGCGTTCCGAACAAGGCACCGTTACCGTCCATAATGATGAAACCAAACTTCTGGTCGGATTCGAGCAGCTCTGCCAGAGCCTCGGTGTGGAACTTGTTGTCGCAAAGGTACAGCGACGTGTTGATGGGCTTGAATGGCTCAAAGTCGATGTTGACCTTTCTTTCCTTGCCTTCCGAGGTCAAGATTTCACCACAATACACAACCAAGCCATTCGGGGGCACCTTGTTATACAACTTGAGACGCTGCTGAGTCGACGTAATGGCGGACAGGACGGATTGTCGGTTGACGCGTGACTTGATGTTTGATGCCGTTCCCTGGAAGACGCGGTTAGTCCATGGCCTTATTCTACACGGCTGTTGTAAAAAAGGGCCCTTACGTATTCTTCAGCCAACATCTTGGCAGCTCGGGAGACTTGATCCTTGGGAGCTGCACGCGATTTCGAGTTAGCGAGGCCTAGACACGGCAGGTAGAATATTCACGTACGAATGATCAGAGAAATCATGGAGGTTCCATTTCCCCTGGCGGCCTCGAGGCGTTTAATCAGCTTCTTGACCTTCCAGATCTCGATCTATCATGGTGTCAGTTAGTCGGCTCTTGACGATGTCGTCTTTCTCAAGTCGGGCGGTGCGATGCGATGCGGTGCGCAGCGCGGGGCACAGAGAGAGGGGCATTGCGAGAAAAAACAACCAGTGGCACTGTTAAACAAAAGGAAAGGCAGGCAGGTCATAGGAAAGACTTACGTTCTTCTCCGCCTCATTGCTTTGGGGGTCACTCATCTTGAAAGAAAGATTGTCGGACCTGATGAGTACAATTCGGGTCTTCCTCACTAGTAGGAGAACAGTGTCTGGTGTAAGACGCTCTGCGGCCTGGTTGCAAGTTGAATGCTGGGGCCAGATTTTTCAAGTGTGCCGGCCAAGGTGATGATGACCTAACTCTCCACAGGCTGCCATGGTAGGGACAAGGTATCTAGGCCGGAAAAGTACCTCCTGCCACGCATTACTCGAGAAACTGGGACACGGGTAGAGCAGGGTTACGTCGTGCCTAAAGTGCTGCCCTGTCATGCCGGAGTACCGGAACCTATCCAAGCCTCTCTACAAGCCCTAATTAAGCCGTGTCGCGAATGCAGTCACTGTATTGATACTTGTAGGTACTTCGGCTCGACCCACCTCCTTGCCCAGCGTGTACAGGGCCACTTTGACTCACATCCACCTGGATGACCATTCAAGGTACCAGGTCGCGGTACCTGGCGTTTCGCCTTAGCTCCACCCAACATCAAGTAGCTCCAAAGCTTAGTCATGGAGACCAACCGCGCCTCCAATGCTTCAGGTCGTTCGCGATGGACGTGAGGTCATCCAAGCTGTGAACGCAGGTCGATCTCGAGATTGCGGACACAACCAACTCGATGCAGGCTCTCGCATAGTATATACAACCAGGACTTAGTCAATGGGCTTGGGAGGCACTTCTACGTCGGTACACTATGTCTTCCATTCCCACGGAGCTCGCCTCCACCATCCAGGCCGGCTCCATCAATAGGCACCCCGATCCGAGGCGAGACATCACACCGTCGACCGCTGCGGAAAAGAAAAGACCGGTGACGCTTCACCATATCCCACATGATAGCCACGATGGGATAGACGAGGATGACGACGAGGATATTCCGTACAGCGTGTTGCGACCCGTTCCGCGGGCACATCAGCTCCCCCCTCTGCCTGATTTGCGGTTCGAGCAGAGCTACCTGCGCAGCATAGCAGGGGCCGATACGTGGTGGAAGGTATTATTGATTACGGTCCGGGATCAGGTACGGCCTCCATTATTCATCAACTTCCCGTGGAAGCACTCATGCTCAACCATTCCAGGTCTTGATGCCCCTTACCCAGGGTGTTTTATACAATCTTTTCCTGTGCGGCTGGCAGCATTGGAACCGAAACGCCAAAATCCATGGCGATACCATTGGAGCTCGCGTCCGAAGGTGGTGGTACGATGTGAACAACTGGAAATTGCCCCCTAAACCAAAGCGTTTTTGACAGCTTCGATAAACTGAATTGCTCGCGTCGAATCTTTTGTCTATTATGTCGCTTGCTGGTCACCCAAGTATGAGACCTAGTACCATAAATTTTCGCTCACGCCTTCATACCCTACAAGATGCGTCCAAGAGACATGTGTAACCCCTTTCTAGTGTGCTCCATGATGTAGAGCCTAATACAAATATTTACCAAACGCCATGACCGCTCAATGAGACGGGTTCTGACTCCAACCGGCTCCCCGGTTACCCAAGTGTGAAAATTGACTAAGCCGTCGACGATCTTCGTGATCTTGTGCTGCACGGCTAGATCAAGCCAATGTGCCCTTCCGGATAGAGAGGCAAGGATTTGTTCTCATCTTAAGGCAGAGGTCCAGCTGGTGGCTTCTCAGGGCTGCCTCTAAAAGCGAGGGCAGTTTCCTGCGAAGCTGTTGGGGCGCGGCCACCGTCGCCATGTCCTGCTTCATGCCCAGATGTCAAAGCTTCAATGTGCCGACCATCTTTCGAGTTTGGAGAAGCCGCAGATGCCAATTCGCCTTTGATTGCTGTATGTGTTGGAGCATCTGGCATTTCTATGGACGGAACTTCAGCAGTTTCCGTCCCAGATGCCAGAGCGCCCGTGTCCTTCTTCACGATTGGGGACGTTTCTCTGTTTTGCTCCTTGATCTCGTCTGCGTCAAGCGCGGTTCGGAGTTTGGGTGGTGTCACCGATAGCTTAATGATCAGACTTGCTGGTTCATTGCCCAAGTCATCGTCGACCATTGCTTCGTCTTCATCGAATTCATCTTCATCTTCTGATTCTTCGGGGACGTGCACATCAGCATCATCCTCATCATCACCAAAATCTGCCTCGCTTTCTTCCTCGTCCGAATCACCTGCAGTTTTGGAGCGTGTTCGATTCTCGTCCCAGCCGTTAGTGCCATGATTTAATGCTGCTGACCTCCGGGGCCGCCCTGTTCGTCCAACAGAGCCATCGTTTTCAAGTTCTGAGGTATCGCCTTGAATGCTGCCGGGAGCGCTGTTCTCCGTGCCGGCGTTGAGGCGTGTAGGCGCCCTGATCTGGCGCCCACTAGAAGTCGTGACGGGACCAGAATCTGCTGGGGTGTGTGTGCCAGTATTGCGTGTAGATCGCCTATTCGTAGAATCGGAATTAAAGATATCCTCGTCGTCTGAGTACGTATACTTCATCCGTTTGCCACGCGTACGACCCTCATAAAGGGAAAAGCCTGGTTCCGGCCGCTTGAACTGTTCTTTGCGCATTTGTCGATATTCTCTTCGTTTCCGTTTCTATTTTTGTCAGCGCCTAAAAAGCCCACGTCGGAGACCAGAAGGGAACGAACCTCTTCGCCAGCTTCGAACCGTGGAATGGCTGCCACGATTCTTTGGCTCAGCTTCTTGGCTTTCGGCCCCCCATCGTTTGTCTCGAGTTTTGTTGCTAGAGCCTTGAGTTCCTCAATCGAGCCCGCAACGCTCCACCACGTACGATTCGTTCCTTGAGGATTGCTTTCACGATACACGCGGAATCCTGTATCATCCTGCCCTTCTATGAGAAAGTATCTTCTCTTATCGCCATCTGAGCCCCACGGTTGCACCGACTTGGGTTGATTTACATCGTCCTCGTGGCGGTTCTGCTTGTATGCTTGGTTGATTATTCCTTTGACTGTTTCCGACGAGGACATCGACCAAAGAATTAGTGCACGGAGTAGGGTGAGCTGCAACAAGTTAGTAGGATAGAGAGACAGTCGCGAATAGAAACAGCCAGCATACCCTCTCAGTAGGATTCATGGAGTTGAAAGTCACACCACCAGACAAGGGGCTCTTTTCTCCCCAGGCCGGCGACCATTGGCTCTTGTGGGAAGCCACAGCATCCTCTAAGGCCCTCCCATAATGGCCTGGTCTATACAAGTCGAATGCGATTAGTTTTCTTGGTCACAGATTCCTCAACGAAGTCTCATACTTGACATCTTGCTTGCGATTGAGTAGAAGTCCCAGGAGCGCGCACAGAAAGTGTTCAGCTCGATCGCCCGGAATCGCTTCGACGACATCACGTTCGAGTTCTTGAGGGCCGAAGTGGGCGAGCGATTTCGGAAAGGCCTCGTTGAAACGGTTCCTAAACATGACAATGAACTGGCGGGTATTAGCAAAATGGCTTTAAATTGGAGACGCGATCCCCGCGCGTCAAGTATCGGGAATCAACACTCCAACGTGAGTTCAAACACGAGGGGAGGGGAAAAAAAAAAGAAACAGGACGCGAAGATACGATAGCGAACAGTGAGGAGTGAGCATTGAACACGTACTGCGATGTCTGGGTTGTCGGCAAGCACGTACTCGTGCGGCGGCGAGGGTTCGCGTTTTCGTGGTGGTGGTGACGGCTCCTTGGGTGGTTGCTGCGACAGCTTAGGGAAGAACTTCAAGATGCCCTTGGGCGAATCCTGCTCGTCGCCGCTGACATTCTCTAGCTCATCGTCTGACGGGACCGGCGAGAGAGACGACAGCGACGAAAGCTCAGAAGATTCGTCGTCAGTAGGCATGTCGGACAGACGTCGTGCTCGTTAAGTACCGAGTGTGTGGAGAAGTGAAGTAATGCGAAGCACGACGTAGTTTCCTGACCAAAAGTACATGCACTAAAGTAAGGTATCGTAACTGGTGCAAACCCCTTGAGCCGCAATATAGGCTTCACCTCTCTGATAGGTCGCAGGGCTCTCTGGCTCCCTTCAAATATTATTATGGAGGCGGGTATGGGGACCCTGATATGATGTTTGACGCCAGAAAAATGACCAGTTAAGGGTTCCCTTGGTAGGCACCCAACCCTCCACAGATTACAACACATACCAACCTACCTACCTGACCTTACCTTTACCTCGCTGCCATTTCTTCCACCCCACACACCTTTCGGTTTGCCTCCAAGGCAGTTGCAAAGAGTTGTATCTGAAGCGGGTTTCCCAAGTGCACTGCATCGACTGCGCCGTTAGACCCCAGGGCAACTTGCACTACCTTTGAATTGAAAACGGTCATTGGTCCTGAAACGCAACAGTGCGAGATTGAGACCACTGTTTGCGTCGCGCCAGTGGGCCGTGAGATGGGCGACGATGGTGAGTGGCGATACAGAGAATCCATACGGTCAATATTTGCCTTGCGTGCATAGAATCGTGGCTTCTGCGAAAACGGCGTCTGTCGCGTAGGCTTGGCTTGAAATACACTTGAAACAAGACTTTCCAAACGTGTCGAGAGGCCAAATGACTATCATGCCACAGCATCGAGCGTGGCCACACCTTGACTTGTCGCGCGTACCATAGACAAACTCAAGTGAGGTACGGCTCCAAGGATTTAAGTCTGCGGCGTACGCCGTAGTCGCTGGAAGCAAATATTCATCAATGTTGTCATCTCACGGTGGGTGAAGCTCAATCATGGTACTCCGAAGGACCCGCAGATAATCAACGTGGAAACTCTTCGAGAGTGATGAAGTCTTCCGGCAATGGTCTTCTTGCCATAACTTGGCGCACCGAGGTCCGAAATACTTCAAATGACCTCAGGTATGATCCGGGTTTACGGTTGAGGGTGCTCGAATCGTGATAGGAAGAGGAAAAGGGTTAAGTGCGTCAGCTACTGGGAGATTAGTGCGATGATGCCTCAGGTTACACATCCTTGATCCATCCAAGCGGTAAGCAAAAAAACAGTTACCGCCACGCTGAGTTGTTGGTTATCACCAGTAAGCTAACTAATAAAATTCTAAGAAAATACTTATAATTTTATAATAAATCATAAATAATTAGAGAATGTTTCAATTGAATAATTCTATCAGTTTAGTACACGAGGTGATTAAGAAGGATGCCCGCTTACTATCGTCTTTCGTCTTTCTCTCCCACCACATTGGAAGTAGGTAACTTTGTGGCACGGGATTTGCTGTAAAACCATACCGGAGCAGATCTTGAGAATCAGTTGTTAGAGAACCAACAGAGATTTAACATAAGTCACAAGTTTGCTAGCCCTTCTGCGATCGTCTGTGAAGTAGTTCATCTGAATAATTGCCATTCCAAGTCTGAATTTAACTTCGAATTTAATTTATGCTTACCGAAAATGCTCTCGTATTTCTCCCTAAACAAATCATCGGTACATCCTTTTTCTGGCCACGATTATTCTTCAAGATCTACACCAAGGTAGGAGAAAACATAGGAATCATTTACTCCCGATGGGCAGTATCCTCTTGCTTCAATAGCAGTAAAGGATCTTGAACAACATATCAATAATAGTCTCTCCAGCAAAGCTGACATCATCAATCGCTTGATGGAATGGTGTGCGCTCTATTGCTCTACATCACATCCACATATCATAGCCAGATTTGGAGTCTACCATGGCTTACCTTGACTTGTTGGTTTGCTCATCCCTGTCAGAAGGTAAGGATGAGTGCCTTAGTCAGCCACGCTGTGCTGCACAGTGAGCTAGCTTCGATAGGTTAGTGAAAAGCGTAAGGACCCATGGCGCCAAGTCGCTTTTGAATTTCATTCAATGTCACGTGGTAAGGGCTCCTCCACTGTCCAAGAGTCCCGCACACAAAAAATTATCGGAGCTTTGCAAGCGAAGTCTTCTTGTCAAAACACCAAGCGGCTCACGCCAGGTAAATTTCCCACCTCCTCTTGTCGCTCAACGACGGCCTGCTGACATCAACACCTTCCAGCATATACCCATTCAGTTGTTTCCAGTAAACACGAGCCGCCATGGGTAGAGTCATTCGCAACCAGCGTAAGGGTCGTGGATCCATCTACAGTCAGTACCGACGCCATTCGCAAACATCTGCCACATCGAAAGACTAACCACCAGCACAGCGGCCAACACGCGCCTGAACAAGGCTCCCGCCAAGTTCCGCAACCTCGACTATGCCGAGACCCACGGTTACCTCCGCGGTGTCGTCCGCGACATCATTCACGACCCTGGTTAGTTTTTACTCAATATCGCCCCAGGAAGCGAAAAACATGGGGTGATTTGGTTTTGGACGAGGGCTGATGAAGGAATTGTGAAAAACAGGTCGCGGTGCTCCCCTCGCCAAGGTCGTCTTCCGCCACCCCTACCGATTCAAGCAGGTGACCGAGACCTTCATCGCCAACGAGGGCATGTACACTGGCCAGTTCATCTACGCCGGAAAGAAGGCTGCCCTGACCGTCGGCAACGTCCTGCCCCTGGGCTCCGTCCCTGAGGGTACCGTTGTCTCCAACGTCGAGGAGAAGATCGGTGACCGTGGCACCCTGGGCCGCACCTCCGGCAACTACATCACCGTTGTCGGCCACAACCCCGACGAGGGCAAGACCCGCATCAAGCTCCCCTCCGGCGCCAAGAAGGTCGTTCACTCCAGCTCCCGTGGTATGATTGGTATCGTTGCTGGTGGTGGCCGTACCGACAAGCCTCTCCTGAGTATGTTTCCATGCCGCACCGCGTGAATTGCGAACCGTGATTTTCTGACCAATTTTACAGAGGCTTCTCGTGCCAAGCACAAGTTCGCTGTCAAGCGTAACAGCTGGCCCAAGACTCGTGGTGTTGCCATGAACCCCGTCGACCATCCTCACGGTGGTGTAAGTGATATTCGCGATTCAACGATTTCGTGCGAAGATGCTAATTGCACGGCTTCCAGGGTAACCATCAACATATCGGTAAGGCCTCGACCATCTCGAGGTACGCTGCCCAGGGTCAAAAGGCTGGTCTCATTGCCGCGAGAAGGACAGGTCTGCTCCGTGGTACTCAAAAGACGAAGGAATAAACGGCGGCTGGATTTCATGGTCTCATTGGGATGGTGTTACACTGGCTTGCTTGCAACTATGGAAGGTACTGCTGACGGCAGAAAGCTGGTAGTCCGAGGGCAAGTACTATGGCATTTGGCGCACACAGTTCTATGATCCCTGGCTTTTGAGATGCACGTGAAGTGTATAGAATGAAGTGACGACGTACTACGGAAGCTGCCCAAAACACCTCGCTTGTGAACGTGCAATGTGGCTCCTCCCACACATGCGGCGCACGTACAACTGGTGGATCTGGGCGAAGCAGGCCATTGGGTGCATTCGTGTTGCCAGGCCGGTCCTCTCATGCACGCCATTCCACCCGCTGCGAGCCAAACCGAGGTCCTGTTTCCGGGTAGTGAATTGTTGACGTCGCCTTTCCCGCCCAGGGAGGGAAGCGACTCAATTGCACCGAATGCCTTGACGAGTTACGACTTGTGAGATGCTCTCAAACGCTGAGAGCAGATCACGCACAGTTGCCCCCTCCTACCACTCTATGCTTGGCCTCATCCAATGAGCCTTATCGGCATGTAATTAATGACCGGCTACAAATGGGCAATTTCGACTTCTTGACCTGTTGATTAAGCTCCGGCATTCGGCGTACAAACAAGACATTGCATTGCATTGGGAGCTTGCCGGACCCCTATAGGACCGCCGACCGACCCCACATCTCCTCCCCCTCCCTTGCCTTGCTTGTCGTTGCTGAGGTCCCGCCCGTCCCAGCTCCAGGTAGTACTTCTTCACTGGGAGCCCCGCCACGATTTTCTCGGGCCCCTCAAAATCCCACTTCAACTTGTTGACCCCTCTATCGCCTACCTCTTCACCAAAACTCCCCAAGTAAATCACAATGGCTGCCACGAAAGAATTCGCTCTCCTGTGCTTGGAGAACCCTCTCCTCGGTAAGTGAAAGCGACGGGCTTGAAGACCGTTGACCTCTCTGCTACGACAACCACGGCCACCCGCAGCATCGTCTTGGCCTGTCCCGTCCCGACCATGCCACTGACAGCGCCTCT
Organism: Paramyrothecium roridum; assembly: GCA_003012165.1. NCBI lineage: Eukaryota > Fungi > Ascomycota > Sordariomycetes > Hypocreales > Stachybotryaceae > Paramyrothecium > Paramyrothecium roridum. The sequence goes on from PXOD01000165.1 coordinate 38,056, forward strand.
CTTTAGACATCCAGGCTGTTGGCGACCAAGCCCTTCTGGACAAGTACGGCCTCAAGGCCAACGATGCCATCCTCGCCGAGGAGAAGCACGTTCCTCTGTACGAGGACCTGCTCAACAACTACGATGCCAAGTTGATCGCTGGCGGTGCTGCTCAGAACTCGGCCCGCGGTGCCCAGTACATCCTGCCTCCCAACTCCGTCGTCTACCTCGGCGGTGCCGGTGACGACAAGTATGCCAACATCCTCCACGAGGCTGTGAAGAAGGCCGGCCTGCGAGTCGAGTACCGTGTCGACCCCAAGGAGAAGACTGGCCGCTGTGGTGCCATCATCACCGGCCACAACCGCAGCCTGTGCACCGACCTTGGTGCCGCCAACCACTACGGCCTGGACCACCTGAAGAAGCCCGAGATCTGGCAGCTCGTCGAGAACGCCGAGTTCTACTACGTCGGTGGATTCCACTTCACTGGTAAGGCACAATTCAAGGACGAACTTGCCGAGTAATCCTCGTTGTGCTAACGTCCTCTCGCAGTCAGCCCCCCTGCCATCATGGAGCTTGCCAAGCAGGCCGCAGAGCACAACAAGCCCTTCATCCTGTCCCTCTCCGCCCCTTTCATTCCTCAATTTTTCAAGGACGTTGTTGATGCTAGCGCTCCCTACTGGGACTACATCATTGGTAACGAGACCGAGGCTGCCGCCTACGCCGAATCTCATGACCTTCCTTCCAAGGAGCCCAAGGACGTCGCCAAGCATCTGGCCAACCTTCCCAAGGAGAATGGCAAGCGCAAGCGTGTCGCCATTGTCACCCAGGGCACCGAGCCTACCCTAGTTGCCATCCAGGGCGAGGACGAGATCAAGGAATTCCCTGTCCACGCCATTGAGCCTGCCAAGATCAACGACACCAACGGTGCCGGTGATGCCTTTGCTGGTGGCTTCCTGGCCGGTCTTGTCCAGGGCAAGCCTCTGGAGACGTCCATTGATATGGGCCAGTGGCTGGCTAAGCTGAGCATTCAGGAATTGGGTCCTTCGTAAGTCCACCCCTTGTCACCACCTGTTTGGTTCAACTCTTCGCAATCAATCATTGTATTCAGTAATATCCGGCCTGAGGCTCTACAAGCCAGTGTCATGCTTACGATACCCGCCTTTACTAACAGCTCTCTAGATACCCCTTCCCCAAGCAGACCTACACGGCTGCGTAATTTAGGATGTCTTCACAAAATCCTCCCTTTTCTGGGATTGGATCCGGGTTGGCGGGTTGGCGTTGAGGGATAAAAAGGGAAACGGTTTCAACAACGGCGTTGCGTGCATCCGCGTAGAGAAATGGGAGCCCAACTATCTAGGCATCCTTTGCATAGCGATTCAGCATCCTCCACGATGCAATCATCTCCTCGAACTAAATCGAAATGATAGAACTACAAGATACTGAGCTTTTTGCTTGACAATTTGACAGCGTTCCAAGACTTGACTCGTGAATGTTCCCACGCGTTACATTGCTATATACGCATGGGAGTGGTGCACGGTTTGCGCGATATCGAGCACTGGCAACGCGCGACAAGACGGTTAGCATGATTGTGTAGAGCCAAAGAGCACATGGTGCCTTGTGAGGTCGCGAACGCTATCAGGCGATGGGACCAAGGGCCGCGCCCGGCAGACTTGTCTAGGCCTTAGCTGGCGCAGGGCGCTTTGTAGTTTAGCAAGCCTGGATGCGTGGACATGGGGCATCGCAAGAAGAAAGTGAGATTCAACCACTGACAACCCTTCATCTTCCGCCATAATACGCCGCGTTGAGGATCGCGGCATCATAGGTCGACGTAGTCTGGTCTACCTGGAACTGCCGCGCGCCACCATCCCTCTGCCCTGGGTGCAGATGCTGGCCCTGGTTGGTGGCCGAAGGGTGGGGTCCGACACCGTTCACTGGTGTGCCGTGATACAGCGAGCTGGGGTGGGAGAATGTAGAGCCGCTTGAAAGCGGGTTATCCAGTGCTTGCGGTCCCCATGGTGAGGGGACCGTACTCATGGCTTGACGTGGAGTTGCCTGATTGATCGCCCAGTTACCCGAGCTCGACGTTCGTCCAGCACTTCCGTTGACAAAAGACTGCAAGAGCTGTTGCCTGTGGGCCTCGTCGGTGGTCGTCCTAGAGGTCGAAGGATTCAGAGGAATGCCGTACGGCTGAGGCCCATGGCTCCCTGCCATCGGTTGTCGGGGCGAGGGAAACAGGTTGTCAGCCGTGTTGTCCATGAAACTTGGTCCTTTAGAATGACTGGGGCTATAGTGGCTAGGGAATCGCGTGGCCCCTGTTGGTGAGGGTAATTCCTCGGCCGTGTGTGGAGTTGGTGTGTACACCCAATTCCAAGGCAGCGGCTCGAACTTTCCGGCGCGGACGGATTCTGTTGGACTCGGCTCGGGCTGCAGCAGGGAGGGCGATTGGACATTGCCAGCAACTCGCGATCCGGGTCCTGCTGGAGTAGCCGCCCACGAGGCCTGATGCTGCGGCGTTGGAGGCTTCAGAAACGGTGCCAGCATATTGAAAACTGTGTCCTCGGCCGCATCGTCCTCGCTCGACAGTGGGTAGTCCTGGCGTTCCACGATATCATGAGTGCGAGAGTGAGACTCCTCGATGACGTTCTGCTGGCTGCGAGAAGAGTCTTCATTCGATTGCACCTGGTTCGTCAATACGGCAGGCTCAACCAGAGATTTCTCGACGACGCCATTGAGCGGGTCCGCGGTCACATTGGCGCTCTGGGTGGGATGAGTTGCATTTTGCGGCTGATACTCAAAGACCAAACCAGTGTCTACAACTCGGTATGCCAAAGGAACAATTTGGTCTTCGGCCATGAAGTATGCACATCGAAGAACATCCAGGATCCTGGCGGTCCTCTGACGAGTGGTATCGAACAGCTCCTTCGAAGTCGATGGATGAGGTTTCCAAAGTCCATCGTTTCCACAATAGCACCTACAAGGCTCAGGAACCCGGTCTTGAGCGAGAGGCTGAAGACCACGTATTTCAAGATCCTCCGCAAGAAGGTAAGGACATGTAGCAGGATTGTCCTGCTTGTAGGTTTCCACGCATAAGAGCGTGTACACTTGCGCCAAAATGCGGAATGTCATGGTCGACAACCCGCCAAGGTGTTCATCACTGCTAGCAACGAAGAGCTCCTGTCGACTTGCCGCTAACCACATCGAATACACGCGCAGGGTAGGTAGCAGAGCTTCTACCACTGATAAAGGCTTGCTGGGAGACTTATCTCCATTGCCTGTTTCGACATCCAATGACTCTGCATTCCGTAGTTCCTTTTCGAGTACACCTCCGATGGAGTGAATGAATCGTAGATTGAGACGGGTGACATATTGATAGAAACGTAAGGCGTTGGCATGGCGAGATTCTGCAGCTGTTAGCCGTAGCCAAGTTGCAGGAGGAGAGTCAAACAAACCAGCATATTTTGAAAGTGCAATATAGTGAGCAGAAATGTTAACAAGCGCCATCTTCAGCAACAAACCCGTAGATTGAGGGTCCTTGGCTGTCATTTCGAGGCGGTGGAATACTTCCCCTTCAAGCTCCTCGTGCTGAGAGAAAACCTCTCCTTTGTAAAACAAGGCATGGAGCTTGACGAACCACATGGCAAAGACGTCCTGGGGTGTTGAAGGATTATGGCGAGACGACGAATTCATGGTCTGAAAAGTCTTGAACCTAGATTCTAGATTGGTCTTAGCATTCGGGTGAGGTGTTGCTATAGCCCAAGCTCGATAAAGATGGTAGACAACATCCAAGTGATTGCCTTCGTCTAGATTGACAATGCTCATTTGATGAAAGGCAAAGCCAGAATCGGGCACGAGATCTTGAGCCAGGCTGTAATATGTCAGCGCAGTCTCATAGCCAGACTTCTTTTGTCTGGCCTGAATCCTGTATCTGGCCAAGTCGCCCAAGCGAATCAAGGTAGCGTGGCACGAACTCAAGACTTTGGTGCTGAGATCCTCCGGCACAGGGCTGATGGCGTCTTCGGCAGTCATCTGCTCAACCTCGATACCTTGGGCAACACGTTTGAGCTCGCGAACATCGTAGCGCGCCGACAAGCGCTGTATGTAGGCCTTGTAGAACTTTTGGGCGATGCGAAGATAGTTGTTATACATCTTTTCCACTTTACGCCGCTCAACCGCGTTGGACGAGTTCTTGAGGCGGCCTAGGCACCGTCTATACTCGGTATTGATGGACGTGTGCAACGACCAGAGGGTCTGTTCGGTATTTTCGGCAACAGCATAGTCAAAATCCAAGAAGATTGTCTGGACGCATGCCAATCGGAGCCTAGGAAACGGCAGTTCAGCAACCATCCTTATACGAGCTTGTGCTGTGAGTCTTACTTTTCAAGCAGGCCGTCAACGGATTCGAACTGCGTCAGATCAACGCCAGAAGTGTTATCTTTTTGCATCTTTTCGAGCTGCCGAAGCAAGTGTTTCCGCACTTTCTGCGCTTGGCTATGAGCGCAACGTTAGCAAGTTTGCAGCGTGGAAGAGAGTACCATGTATGCGACGAGTGTGGAATGCAGGCCGAGCGCAACTGCAGGGGCGTGAGAAGACTTACTGCCACGCCTGGGCGGCCTGCGAAGTGGTCGTAGCCATGACGGCGTTGGGCGCAACTGCGGTACGGGGTAGTTATCGCGCGTGGGCGGGGGCGCCGAGTGCGAGGGGTTATATTCGATTATCGCAGCTAAATGATCGACTCATGCTCCTGTGATTGTAAGTCATGGAGATCCGGGCAGCCCATAACTCGGCACGAGGTTGATTCGGACGGCGTGGGACCGGACTCGGCTTGTCACGTTGGAGGCGTCGGCCGGGTAGGAACACATTGGGGGAGGCGAAGGCGAAGGGGCGCAGGTGCAGGAAAGCGTTGGGTATGCTAATGCGCTGGCTACGAGGAACGAAAGCGACCGGGTGCGACAGGACGATGAGTCGGTTCTGAAAGGATTGTGAGCAGCCCGTCAACCCCTCAGGGTCATTCACAAATGAATGTGCTGGGAATTCTTCGGACGGTTTCCCATGTTTAAAGGCCGGTACGTACCGCCTAACCCAACATTGCCTGACACTAACACGGCAGTGACGTGACCCCGAGTACCTTTTCGATTCTCTGCCCACTTGAGGTGTCAGTTCCAAAAAGATATATTTCAGGTCGCATATTTGCTTTGTAGATAGTTTACTTTATTAGCAAGTCCTCTGCAGTCCAAGACAGCATCCGCTGCTCTCAGTCTATTTGCAAATTTTCCATGAAGCTGAATGCCCTGGCAAATCTTGTGCGAATCAGACCTCTACACGAGTTGAAAGGTACTTTGTCCGAAGTATCTGACCTCCCCAGGGACCCTGCCTGTGGATCTCCCACGGTCTTCTTTCATCTCCCATCAAGTCTTCGTCTATTTGTGTAATCTAGGTCACCTCGAAAAGTCAAGATCTCAAATACATGGAATGCTCGACTCCTGCGAGCATAGACCGCTGAACTGAGAATTCACCAGGACACACCAGCACAGGACCTCCACACCTGTGTCGCATACAGAGTTGGCCTGCCAGGATCCTGCAGATACGCTATGCCGCATTGTCGCTGACCGCATAGGCGCTGGCAGGACTTTGGAACCATCACTGGCGTAAAAGCGTTACCGCCCCACTGCAGCTCACCGCAAAAGATGAAGCGCTCACGGGAGCCGGAGGTTGATCTAGACACAGACTCTTCCGGCGGACTTGCTGATTCCAACGGTGCTATTCATGCGGACGTGGATCTTCGGCCCGTCGCGAAGATTGCTGAACTAGACACCGCAGTCGCGGACGAAGAAGCAGGGCCGCCAATCATGAAATGCACACTACCCCCTCACAAGGACCCTCTCTTGTTCAAATCTTATCCTGAGTACGAGGCACACTATAGCAGCTTCCATACGAACCGATGCCTCGAATGCCGAAAGAACTTCCCCAGTGACCACCTTCTGGGCCTCCACATCGAGGAATGGCATGATCCTCTTGTGGTCGTCAGAAGGGATAGAGGCGAACATACTGTGAGTACCGTCCTTATGGTACCGTAACGCCCACATTAACATAAGCCACCCAAAGTACTCCTGCTTCGTCGAGGGGTGCGAGCGGAAATGCTTGACCTATCAGAAACGCAGAATGCACCTGATTGACAAGCACATGTACCCCAAGAATTTCTTCTTCGCCATCACGAAGGAAGGCGTTGATGGCAGACGGTCGCTGCTTGTCGAGGATGGCCACCGTAGACGCAGATCTTCGGCTGCGGCGCAGACGAAAGAGTCAAGACGTCGGGCAAGCCCTACCGAGGGCGGCAATGGCGAAAAGATGGATGCTTCCACAAACGCAGCGGACTCTCCAGCCAACAACTCTCCAGCCAAGAAAAAAGCCGAACTAAGAGAGGTTGGCCTTTCTACGGACGCAGATATGGCGGACCTTACTGGAGCCATGTCCGCTTTGCATTTTGTGCCCCCGAGCGTCCGTTTCGGTCGAGGTCGTGCAGGATTCGCCAAGAGATAGAATTTCAGCACCGAAGAATGGCGTCTAGATGGTAATGATCAGCATGAATGAATGAACTCTGATAGAATACGTCCCGTGCCCGTACCGTGAGCCAACCTCATCCCATCCGAAACACCGTGCTGATGAGACAACGGTGAGCGCCAAACGCCGATCCAATCCTTTCCAAGCCAACAATTTCCCGTAACAGATGAAGGTCCTTCAATCTCCCGTTGCGCAACCTCTGCAGCCGCAACTCACACATTGCAGATCCTGATCCTCCTTCAGTTGAGCGCGCGGCACGCGGCAAATGCAAGTGCTGTTGAAATTCGTCTCTTTCGTTTGTATGCAACGTAGGCAGCAAAGCTGGGAATGGGAGTTAGCAAAGCCAGGAGAGCGGTTGAGCATGGAAGTCAATACTTACGTCTTGGTAGCCAGGCTTTTTCCACTTGGCAATGAGCATCGCATCGGCATAGCCATTCTTGAGAAGCCACTCGTACAGTTGCTTGCTGATAGCTTCCTTCTCGTAATACAAGTCATATATGTAGCGGCTCCGCTGATGCGAAATCTGGAAGACCTCCCATTGCGCTTGGTGCTTCGGGCCCGGGGGAGGCGGCTTGTTCTGGGCATCCTTCATCTTGTTCGCGAAGATGAGTAGATCGTTTTCGATATCGCTGAAGCCCTCAGGTGGCGGCTTGCGCTTGGACGAGTGACGGATGGCCGGCATTTTGGCTACTCTTGCGACGACTATAGTCTCAAAGTGGATGTTGGCGATGGAAAGGACAGCAGAGGTAGGCGACAGCTCGAAGTCCGGCAGGTTGGCCTTTTGACTTCAGCAATTAATAATAAATGAATCTCAGCCTTGCTGTTTGGAGGGGCAATTGTAGGTGTGGCGCGGCCACAAGCTGTAATGTGGCGCTGGGAATGTCACGTGCATTGGCAGAGGGTGAGCTACTCTCGCCCAAGACATCCCAGCTTCGCATCACAACGTCAGTTCAAGAGTATTGCGAAGCATTGGCTGCCCACCATGGCCATCACGCCCACCCAATTTGCGAAGAAGACGGCGCAATGTGAGTCTCTATCCCTTTTCATCCTTTACGGTGCTAATTTCCTTTGATCAGCGGCCAGCTGGGCCGATGCGAAGCGCCGAGTGCTTTCCTCCTACCGCGAATGGCTCCGAGCCGTACGTAACCTCCAAGCAGCCACGGACTCAATGGCCTGCGAAAGTGACTTCTTTCGTGTCATACGATACTAACTGCATGGACAGGCACCTGAGATGCAGACCATGTACTCAATGCCCATGCCTGTGGCTGCCATTCGAACCCGGATACGACAGGAATTCGAGCGACACCGCTACGCCAACAAGCTCCCTGTCGTCGACGTTTTGCTGTTCAAGTCACATGCAGAGTACCAGGTGCGATTGGAACACACGGGCGAGCCCGCGAGACATAGGACACTGCTAATACCTCAGTAAGGAAACCATGAACTTCTGGAAGCAGACAACCCACGTCATGTCCTACTTCAAGGAGGAGAACTTCCGAGGCGCCAACAGACTGCCATCAAACTTCATGAGTGGTTTCCTGGAGGTGGGTTATCTCATGTGACCGTGCTGCTATGATGATGAGAGCTAACAATCATGTGCAGGGTCGCAACTAAACCGCCGCAGGTGGCCGCGAATGTGTACATATATCTCGTTAGACCTCTATGAAAATGACACCTTAAAACGCCCTTTTT